>VYZP01081866.1:0-10242 GCA_013400635.1 Hypocryptadius cinnamomeus | reverse complement strand
TGAACAACAATTAATTATTGTGCTGGTTAAATTCAGATTTTAGAAATGTCAAATAGAAACAAGACACTGTAGTACCAAGCTGCAGTAACAAGCTGCAAAGTGACAACTACTTTCAAGAATCATATAATCGTAGAATCACTTGGATTGGAAGGGACCTTAAAGATTATCTAGTTCCAGCCAACCTACTGTGGGCAGGGACAGCTTCCCCTAGAGCAGGATGCCCAGGACCCCATCCAACCTGACCTGGAACACTTCCAGGATTGGACATCCACAAATACTTACTGTATTTCATTGCCTCACTACACTCACACTAAAAAATTTCTTCCTAATATCAAATCTAATCCTGCTGTCTTCAGTTAGAAGCCATTTCCCCTCATCCTGTTCCTACATGCCCCTGTAAAGAGTCTCTCTCCATTTTCCTTGTAGGCTCCCATCAGGTACTGGCTTAGCTGCAATTAGGCTACCCCAAAGCCTTCTCTTCTTCAGGCTGAGCAATCCCAATGCTCTCAGCCTTTCCTTATGGGAGAGGTTCTCCATCCCTGTGATCATCTTGGTGGCCTCCCCTGGGCTTGCTCCAGCAGGTCCATGTCCTTCCTGTGCTGGGGACTCCAGAACTGGGTGCAGTACTCTAGTTCCACGTACAAAATTGTAGAAGACGTTGAAACTAGCTTTATCAGGGAATCAAGTCCCTGGTGAATGTTATGAATGCCACTTCTCTAATACTGGTTAGTACAGGTATTCAGGCTGACAACTAGGATACACAGAATACACTTTTTTCGTAATACAGTATCATCTCACGTGGAAATGTTGTAATGAATCCTAGCCAGGTGACTTTGCACTGGATGAGAGAAAAAGAGAACAAATGCTAAGCCACTGTGGCTGAAGTAAAGGTTGACACTCTACTAAGGTATGTTTCAAGCCAAAAGCTTGCAATCTTCCAGGAGGGGAAAATATTTCACTCAGTCTCAATTGCGAATTCGGACAGAGACTTCTTCTTTTAGGCCATTGCTGTTCTGAAACTGATATTTGGTCTTTGTTGTTGTGCATGACACCACGCCTTGCAAAGAAATGCCAGGAAAAGATTCAGCATTTGGCGTGGTTTTCTTCCCACAACTTTTGTACTGAATCAGATAAAACATATTCACACAGCAGTGGAGTAGTATGGGTCATTTCAAGTCAAATACTGCAATATAATCTGAGCCACAAGGCAAAGATTTCTTGGGGAAGTGTGTCATCAAAACTTTGCCCCTGAATAAAGTGGAAAGAAAAATGAGCCTGCCCCCTCCTTGCATTACCCTTCCTGTCTGTTTCCCTAATGGTATGCATTGCACAAGGCAGTATCATTGCTTAATTAATATTATGTACTTGCTTAAGCATAGCATCTCTCATCTCAAGTCCATACATTTGAGACTAACCTACTTTTAAAGAATCAACAGCATATTGGAAGGGACTCACAAGAATGATCCAGTTAAACTCCTGGACCACAGAACAACCCGAATTTAGTCAGGTTCCTGCAGTCTGATATTGCACACAAATAGAGCTATTATAAAACAAAGGTCTTATGAAATCAGGCCTTGCTCTGCTAAATTACCAGCTAGCCTGTTACTTCTTCTAAGTGCAGCTAGCTAACTTCCCATGTGAAAAATCATAAGAATGAAAGCAGTTAACTCAACAACAAACTAAGAAAGCCATTTGCACCTCTAATAAATAAGAAATCTGTCCCATGAGAATCAGTGAACAAAATATGTAAACTAACCAAACATAGAGAGATTTGACAGATGTGCACCCTGGCCATTTACCAACCAATGAACTGAGTGTCAGTGTATTTTAGCCAGTTAGGTCTAACACAGTGCCTTCTGATATTTCCTATAAATAGGAGCTTTGTGAACAAAGAAAGGGACTTTTCTGCAAGAAGAAACTGAAACCATTTGCTTTATTGCACCAGTCTGAACTACTGGTAAATTGTCAGGCAGTGACTGTCTGGCTGAAGTGATGTTGTCAGGCAAGACGGGCTGTGGGTACCTGAAAAGTAACCACAGATATTTGGCACTTGGAAGAATGCTGGGACATGCTGCTGTGACGCCTGGGTACCTGTGATTGCTGTTCATACTACGCTGCTTGCTTATGCCAAGCACTTTCTTATCTAAAATAACAGCTCTGCCGTGGCACAGTATAGAGCAGAGAGATTAGGCAAACAGTGGATTGAAATAGAAATGCTTATTAAGAATGAATAAAAATTGTCTCTCAGTAAGTTTTGCTAAACTCACTGGAAATCATGTATTTTATGACAAGATGAGTAAGACTACAAAAGAACCAAATCTATCATATAGACAGTGTTTTCACATTTTCCAGTCCGAGCAGGTAAATACTAAACTGAGTGGACATGATGGAGGGAATTCTTTATGCATGTAAAGTGGTTTATAGTAACACAATAAGAGTAAAAAAAAGATGCTTTTGAAGAACTGGTGGTTTGTGATCATAGAAATGGAAGTCACTGAATTAAAATGCTTCACCTGAATTTGTTCCTGGGATGATATTAGCGCTTTGTAGAGGTTTAGGGTTGCATCACTATGACTACACTAATTTTTGCATTCTGTGGCTTCTGTGCAAACCATTGAGATATTTTACATCTAAATCATAGAGGATTTCTTCTGGATGAAGAGGAAAGGTGTGAATGGGCAACAAATGTGTTTTAATTTTCATGAAGATCCTTGTAACAAAAGCAGTCTCAGAAGACACAAAATTTGAAAACATGCCATCTAAAGATAATTCTACCTACAGTGTGTCTTTCTGAATGTTCATATATAAATTTTAAATTATTTTCTGTTTTGTCCCTCTCATAAGCAGTACCGTTTTCAGACCTTTTCTGTGTTAGTACCTACCAAGTTATTTTTACTCTTTAAGTTTGTACAGCAGAGTATATTGCTGATCTCTGTCCCTGCATCTTGTGATGAAGGGTGCAAATCACTATTCACCCGGGGAAGTGATGGGGGGAAAATAGTTAATTTCTTAAATCTCTCACTAGTCCTTGAAATCTTGGAGTTACCACCTGCCAGACATTTTGGGGACCGATTCATGTGAAAATGGAAGCTAAAGCCTTCTAGTTTTCCACTATTTCCACTCACCTAGGGAATACCCAGGAATCCCTGACTCAATAGTCAGAGGAGTTTATTATCTCCCTCTTCCATGGATGAGCAACATCCTGGGAGCAAACAAGAAGTCAGGCAGATGATAGGGGGGCAGTCTCAGGTGATGGGTGCCAGAGAACCTCGGGGGTGCTGTGGGACTCAGCACTGCCTGGGGTGCTGGCATTACATGTACAGATCTTTCTAGCACATACCAGAGGCCAGAGTCTGGCAATCTGCCCCACAGCCCCAGGCAAACCTGCTGTTTCAGCAGATATTTAACTTAAGTGCCTGGATCAAAACTCCCTCCTTATTCCCATTATGTCGAGGGTTTGCTGCTTCTCTAGCACAGCAAATCATAAAACAACCTGAACCTAACTACTGCATATGACAGGCAAGTAACAAGGCAGAACTTGAAGAAAATGCCATTCCTGTTCTTCCTTGCTACCTGCTGTCAGGAAGGATCTAGCAGGTAAGCAGCTTTTAATTTAATTTCGCTCTATCTGAGTCAAGGTGGACTAATCTGCATATAAATGTAATAATGTAAGTCCTTGATCCCTCCCTCACAGACACAGAACACAGCCTAAAATATGACTCTTAGTATCCAAGGAAAATAAAATTATCCTGCCCAAGGTTGGAGAGAAATATGTATCTAATGAAAAGAGCAGGGTACACTGAAGCACTTCACAGCTACTGTCCTCTAAACCTATATCCACATCCTTAGTATCTGTGAATCCAACAGTGTCATACTGTATTTACAGGCTGCCAATGAAATCCAGTTTAAGGGAGGATAAAAATTATTGCTGCAAGGGTTTTCACAGGAATGGCTTCCATGCTGTATTAGAGGTAAGTATAGTGGTAATTCTTCCAAGTAAAAATGAAAGCAAGAAATTACCTTCAAAGCTGTTTCTTTTTTTTATAAGCATATTGATGGGGTTTTTTTAATCATCAACAAAATACAAACAAAAAGAATTAATTTTATTATTTTTCATTTTTTTAATTACCTGATTGTAATTTTTTTTTTAGGGAAACACCTGCTGGCATTTCCTAAACACAAATTTCTTTGGGGAGAACAACAAATCATATACCAGAGGGGGATTTCTGACTGGAAAACTGTATTTATTAATTATATGTAAATTTCATAATGTTTTGATGTCTTGATTTAGCAATCTGTAGAACTCACACTGAAAAATCAAATGTAAGAAATGCTTAATTTGGGAGAAAGTGAAGAGACTTTGCTGAATAGATTATATTTACTTATTTAAACATTCATATCACTCAGATTGGGGTCTTAAAATATGAATTACATGGCTGAATTAACCTGCTGTTGACTCAGTGTCAGCACTCATGTTTGAGAAGAGTAGCTTTTCTCTGGCTGTAGCTAAGTGCCTTTGAAAATAAAAAACCCACCAAAAAGTCCCCCACTTCAGAAGAATTCTCCCTTCCTCCCTCTCAATCCATCTTGGCATAGAAGCTCATGTTCTTGACCTGTCCTGCACTGCAAGTGGTGTCTGTTCCTGACTAATCCCAGACTAACCCTCTTCTCACTTTTGGCCACATTTGTGACCCACTCTGGAGGTGTAAATGCTACAGCAGTCACAGCTGGATACCTGCTCATGCTGCTGGCTGCCCCAGCTCCTGCCTTCCTGGGACTTCAGTCCAGGCTGCCCGACAGCAGCAGCAGCAGCAGCGTGCCGAAGTGAATGGCTGGGTGTCTGCAGGAAACACTTCCTAAAGGAGGGGACTGCAGGGGAATAGGCCTTGCTGTTTCAGTAGCCTTTGTGAATACGTGTCTGACTCTGGTAGCTGGCAAAGGTGAAAACCAGACACGTTTCACAAGCAGCACCATGTTACCTTTGGGAAAGATTTCGTAAATCATCTTTCAACTACAGCCTGATGTTTAATCTTTGTCTCAGTTCTTCTCATCTTGAAGGCCATTCAGCAGAAACAGAGTCCAGGAACCACAAATAAACTGTTT
The DNA here is from genome assembly GCA_013400635.1 of Hypocryptadius cinnamomeus. Classification (NCBI taxonomy): domain Eukaryota; kingdom Metazoa; phylum Chordata; class Aves; order Passeriformes; family Zosteropidae; genus Hypocryptadius; species Hypocryptadius cinnamomeus. The sequence goes on along the minus strand of VYZP01081866.1, from coordinate 5,139 downwards.
TGTAAATAACTGGATTTTCATAAAGGATCAGCACAAATTTGTTAAAAACAAATAGTTTGTCTGTGCTGCCAGAGGATCTGAAGATGATAAAACTTGAACAGTCCTCAAGTTGTCCATCCTTTGTGCGTGAAGTTGTCCTGAGATTAGACTGGGAATGGGGTTTGACTCCACACTTGGCTAATTTAATATCTTCCAGTTAACTATAATAATTTATTTTTTATTTTTTTGTATTCATTTTTTACATGTTTAGTTGCTGTCAGCTATTGCTCGGAGGAGCAGAGGACAAACATGCTGCTTTTGTATCTGGGGAGAGTACAGTGATAGGCTACTTGGTAAAAACCAATAGTGCTAACTTTCTGTCATAACTTTCTCAAAAAATCTGTTTCATCCCTACTACTCCTGCAGTTCACAGCAGAAAATTAATGTTACATCATCAATTTCATTCATAATCTAATAAATGCCAAATAAGTTTATGGGAAAATTCCCACTGACTTTCAAAAGGTTTGATCTGATTGCTATAATTATTTTCTTTGCAATAGAAGACTGTCAAAAACTAGGACTGTAAACAAACTGCTTTTCCATCTTTCCTTTTTCAATAGTGGTACCTTTACTGCATGCCCTTGTTCTAGCATTCTGGAGAATGCTTTAGCATGGGCATGTTAATTCCAAACAAATTAAGGAATTCAACAAAATGAACTAAAGATTGACAATGTGAACAGAAGACTCTTAAAATAAAGCTATCCGTAGTGTCCACTGTTCAGATTATGTGCCTGGCAATACCCAGCTCTGACCTCCAGTCCCAAATTAAACAATACAAGGTAAAATGTCAAGAAAGTGTGTGAAAAATATCTGCAAATAGAAACTTAAGCTGGGAAAGTCAGTCAAATGAGAACTGATAGGCTCCACTGCAGGAAAAAAGATACTTCACCAGTGTCTTTGGTGAAAGCTGAAAAGAGTTATGCTGTGTTTTTAAGTCAAACTTAATCCACTTACAACAAATGAAAGTTTCATTCAATATACATCCAAAATTACCATTGTTGGTATTTTTTCTCTCATTACAATATGGGACCAAACCTAGGGAAAAACATCCGGGAGAGTCAAAAGGAAGGCACCATTTATCCTCTTCTGCCTTGGCTATTGCTACATCAGACTCAGAGGTTCTTCCCTGTCTGTATGATGTGTAATTCTATGTCCTACTTTCAGCTCACCTACTGGCACAGTGTAAGGGCAGACTCTGCTGCCTGTCCCTGAGGGTGTTCCAAATGATACCAGCTGATTTACTCTCGAGGCCAAGATGTGTGGTCCTCTACCCAGCTGGCCTTACTGTGGTTGTGTGCCCAAAGGGGTGGCTTCAGAAAAGTCCTGTGAAAGACTGGATGATTTTCAATCTAGTCCAACAGATTTGCTAAAGCCGACACTTTGGTCTCAGCTTCAAACATTAAGTATTAGTAATATCTAACACTCAATAATGTCAATTACAACCAAAACCTCTTTGGAAGGGGGATCCACAGTCAGTATTTGCCCGTGCTAAATTTACCATGAGCACATACACAAAACCCCATCTATTTTTCTGAAGGAAGAAGATTAGGTAAGCCCTTTGTCCTTGCTTTAGGTCAATCTGCAACTTATTCCTGTTCATGCCCAGAAGTAAAAAACTCAAGAAATCTGTCTTCATTTTTCTTTTTTGCCATTGCTGTGCAACCCATCAGGCAGCTAAATTAATTCACAGCTCTTATCCTAGCCTATACTGATCTAGAAATAAACTGTACCTATTATTTATTCCCTGAGTGGAACTTAGCCTTAACTGTACTTGAGTGAAACCTTTCATAGACCTAACCACCATGCTGCTGTTGTCAGCCCACATCCTAATTCTGTGGGGTTTATCTGACACAGTTTAAAGCTGTCTCATAAATCTTTGCCTTTAGCCTCAACCCCAATTCTGAACCCAAAAGGTAGTTCAGAGGCTCTTGTCACTACTCATCATTTGCTGCCAGGACCCTGAGCACCCTAATAGTCCTTAAAGTCTCTGACCACCCCACCCTGGGGCCATTGGCCCAGCCCATCACCCTGGCCCAGGATCCCCATTTCAGTCCAAGGGGGCTGTCAGGCCCTACACAATGAATTCACAGAAATTCCAGGCTCCAGCTCAGCCAAGTCCATGCCAATGTCTGTCCATGGACCCTGTTTGATACCCCAGCCCACAAAGGACTTTCCAGCATGATTTCAATCCTGCCCAGCAACCATGATGCTATGTCTGACCCTTACTACCCCCATCACATAAGGTCAGAACCCTGACCAGCAAACTGACTTCCCGTGTTAGCCTTGCCCCTGCCTCACTGCCATGAGTTTGTCTGATCTGGACCCTGGGCTGGATCTGGCTGTCACTGCCTGGCAAAACCCTTGCTCTGACAGTTCTGTCAATTCCCTTGATTTCTGGCTCTGCATCCCTTGGGACAGTTTTTATCCAAGCTCTACCAGTCCAATAAAATTTACAATGATATTTAATTCACTTCATGCTCATTTCATTCCCTCACCTCTGCCCCATACACTACTGTGTCTCAACAAACCATATCCATTTCTAGAGTCACCTTTGGTAATGTGCATTTGTTGTCCCTATGGATCTCACCGTCATTCATCAACACAACCATCTTCTTACTGCTTACTCTCTGAGAATTTTAAACTAACTCTGATTCTAGTAATAATTATAATACAGCCTCAAACCAACAGAGGTTCTTTGTCCATAGCAGCAGCATTCACTTAACCTCAAATGCCTTTCAGAGACCTGTAATAAACCAAGTCTGGTTACTTTATGCTCAAACTCCCGTCCTAGCTCGGATTGTGTCCCACTTTTAAGTGCTTGTGTGAATTTAAAAGGCAAAATTCTAGGCACACAGTTTTTGAAATATAAATGTTTAGCATGTAAAGGAAAGCAGATGGGAAGGAAATCATGAGTGTGTTCAGATCAAAACCATTGGAGCATCAGATGCTCTACCAGTTGCTGGAATGTTGGCCTTAATAGAGCTATGATAACTCTCACAAGCTGAGCTCTGCACCACAGGGCAGGGAGAGTCATAATGGCTTTGAACTGTATGTTTTCCACTTCTCCCTAATGCAGGCTATAGTTATGTCAGATGAACATAAATTGCTCAGAATGAAGAACTAGAATGAAAAAGAATATTGCATTGGGGAGGAAAAAAAGGATAATAAGAATTACAAGCATGTATTTGCTCTGATAGAGTAAAATAAAAACTAATATTTAGCACAAACTTATTATAATTTTTGCCTAATTCCCCAGTCACAGACCATCTAGAAAAGCATTTTCCAACATCTCACAGAGAGGCATTACTTAAAAACTTTCACCAAAAACTGGAAAATCTGACATATTTTGATAATAACAGATGGTTATGAAGTGAATATGGAGCTGTGTGTCACTCCTGGGGCTTTATGGCCATTCAGAAGTCACTTGAATTATGTGCTCATGGTCAATAACATCAGCAGAGCCACTCCAGTTAATGACAGCATTATAGTTACTCCATGGTTCTCTATTATACTTTAAGTTGCAGTGAGAAAGGGCAACCATATAATCCCTCCAAAGACATTGTACTGCCCTTGTTAAAAAGACTGAAAAAGCTTCATAGCTGCAGACAAAATGTAAACCCCAGTATGGAACAAGAGATGCTCTTTAATGTCTCTTGCACAGAGCAGCTGAATTGACAGTAATTCCAGCCTGGCCAGATAACAAACATTGTACTGCTTCTCATCGAGGGCTAATAGAATGGAATGTTGCTTCTTGCCTAGAGATGGGAGGGAGAAAATGGGAGGTGTAATGAGTATGCAGAAAGGATTCTCAGGAAGCTTCGAGCTGTCTCCAGTTTAATATCACTTTTGTTCCTGATTTCGTCTCATTCTCTACATTTTTGTCCCTTTTCATTTCATTTTGAAGGAGAAGAAAGACATAAACAAAGCCAAATACACAAGAATGCTTTGTTTATGAAATAATTCAGACAAAGCATAATAGAGCTATTTCACCAAGAAAATCTTAAGGATTTTTTTAAGAGACATTTTTGTCAGCAAAGATATAAATTATTGACTTAGATTTTTCATTAAAAATAAAAGGGCAAACTCTTCAAAGTAGTCTTCAATTCAGATTAAAGAAACCCCATGACTAAAAATGGAATTGATAGCCTCCAAAAAGCCAGTTCTTAACACACTTTTCCAGTCCTATTGGCTCAATACACCCTGTAGACAATGGACCAGCAGGAATTTTCCTATTGTGTCCCTTGCCAACCTCTACATCCTTTCTTTAGGCTCCAAACTCCAGAGATGGAGAATGACAGAACCACATTATCTGTGGGTCAGGGATAAGGGGAGGTGAGGGTGTGTCTGTGGATTAATCTAGAAAATACTATTGAAACTATGTATCAGTAGGATTTATTTTAAGCAATATTATGAAATCTGTGCTCTACCCCAGCGTGAGCCAAGCTTCCCCTGGATGCAGTGTCTCTGTGATGAGGAGCTTGTTCTCACCTGCTTTGCCACGCTTACAGGGTGGCAAAAGCTGCACTCTCACTCTTGGCTTTCCCTCCACATGCCAAGCTCTGTGCTTGAAGTGTTTTAGTTATTTCAGAACCAAGTCTGGGAAATAATGCCATCTTTCCATATAGTAGCACTGGCCTTTTTGCAGCTTGAACATTGTACTTGGCTAGGATATGGAATCATTCCTCAGTATACGGCATAAATATTTCAGAGGCCTTGATTGATCGTAGGAAAGTTCTACCTAGATGTGCTAATAAAGCCAAGTCTTACTTTCAGCACCTTACCAAACTACAGGAGGTATATGTCTGATCCTTTGAAAAGGATAACCTCTGAAAAATGTAAATAATTCACAAATTCCAAAATGTCTCCTTCATCTAAATAATATTTTAGAGTGTAGCTGTATTTAAAATTGCAAATTAGTGTTATAGATGTCTTCCAATTTATTAAAATGTATACATTGATAAAAGTGATGATGAAAAACTTTGGATCATAAAATCTAGCATATGTTGAAGCTGGCATCTTAATTCTAGCTCTAGTACCAGCTGTGGAATCTGTGCCTTTGAAGCACTCACAGCTGGGGTTGAAGCTTCTCTCTGCAGACAA
>VYZP01081851.1:0-12429 GCA_013400635.1 Hypocryptadius cinnamomeus | reverse complement strand
AGCCAATCCAAAAATTTACAAGAGAAAGTACCCTTGTGCGTTTATGCAGATTTTATCCTGTTATTCGCCTGAGACTAAATGTGTGATATATACAGGTTATGGCAACTTACAAATTTTATTTTTCTTGTGATTTTTATGGGTAAATGGATGTTTTCTAAGTGAAATAATCATCGAGAGCTTGTTTACATAATTTGATTGACAAACACCTCAGTACAATTACTCACATACTGTGAAAAAATTCCTGGGGAAAAGCATAGCTGAAGGGATTACTTTGTTTGCTGGAGCTCTAGCAGTATTCTAACAACAACAGTGCATGTACAACAGGGAATGTTTTATGTAATGATAAGTGATTGTTAAATGTTAGGTTTTGTTCCAGACGGCTTTTGGAAACACAGTCCTGATAGACCATTGAATTTGAATTCTACAGATTGATATTTCTTTGATGGCTGCTCAGGAGAATTGTGCTGGGTAATAATTGTGGTGGGAGTCTGTAGGCTAGAGCCATACCTGAGGCAGTAAAGCAGCAATTCATGCAGAGCTGGAGTGAAGCAGGGTGAGAAGGGCACACCCAGCCAGCCAGGGTAGCGTCTGTCACGTGAAGCTTCAAGGGTGATGTCAGCCAGAACAGGGGACGGGTGGTTGACATCTCAGCTCCTTTCTCTAAATCACTCCCTGCTAAACATCTGCTAATATTAAGGTGTGACTATAACAGGAATGATACTGGCTTGGCACCACTCTCTCCTGTGTGGTGCAGAGAATCCTTTTCTCTTTGAACAGTACCCAGCAGAACCAGTACACGAGTGGGCATCAGGAGCAAGTGGGGCAGATAAGTGACTGGGTTGTTTTATATCATTTATTCATCACTGTTTATCCAGTGCTTTATGGAAATACAATTCAGCCTGCACATTATGCACATTTTCTTCCACTTATGGTGCAACAGGATCTGATACAATGTATTTACATTCTGATTCTTCTATCAAAACCTTTTAAATAGGAGGATGATTGATAAGTAGTAGGTAGCAATGACTTTTTTTATTCCTCATTCTGTACCTTCATAAAAAGAATATGAATATTTTAGTATTATCTGTAACATTACCTCTTCCACAGTCTTCAACACCTCTGCAGTTTTGGCCTGCAGAGTGAGACTAATAAAAACACTGGTTTTGTGTGTCCATGCCCACACTCATATATGTGTACGTATATACACATGTGTGTATGTGCTTAAAATGTCAAGATTTTACAGACACAGCATTGCTGCATACTTTCCACTGTCTGGTTTTTACCCTGGATCCATAAACCAGTTTATTTTAAGAGTGATCAGTTCCAGGGAAGTAATCACATTCTTTACACAAAGGCATAAAATACAGTTTTTAAACAGATATCAAGAAACCATGGTACAGTGGGAGCCATACTTCAGAAGTACATGATATCCTTCTTTGCCCATCTATTTTGAAGGATGTTGTTATTTTTGGTGCAGTGCTTGATGCTAGTAATATCTAGATACTTTTCCTCTACACTGGTTATATTATTTCAGTATCTGAAAATTGGAGTAAGATTTCTTCATTTGGATTTGTCAGACCCTGCAACCGTTCTGCTGGAAGTCAGGAAAACTGATGTTCAAGTCTGAAGGTGCTACTTTTTTACACTCACCATCATATAAGGAGCTTTCCTTACCCTGTCTCAGAGCAGAAGTAACTGTCAAATGAAGTGTAGCACCTGGGGAACAGAAAATGGATCATTTTGTGGGACGTTTCTGGTAGCTCTCTGGAGTGAATAGAGTATACATTCCAAGCCACTACCTTGATTATGCTTCCTGTTTTGGGGTTTTACTGTCTTCCAAAGTAAAAAAAGAATGAACATAAACATTTTCCCACTGCTTTTCTTATTAATAGCCCTTTGCCATAGAGCTTCACAACAGTATTTTCTCCAGAGAGCCTTAAAACAAAGCATCTCTTCTATATTGGACAGGTTTCTTTTTGGTTCCTCAAGTCAGCAAAGCTTGCTTTCTTGGCCTCTGTCTTTTTTCAATGTAGAAAAAATGAATGAAGAAGAAACATTTGAAGCTGATCTCTATTACAGTTTTAGCATTGCAATTTACTGGTGTGCAGCCTGAGCCCCAAAAAAACCCAAAACTAACAAACTAACCAAAACCAAATAAAAAACCAGAACACAGAAAACCCCCAGCTCCCTGGATCCAATCTCCACTGCTGGATCTTCTGCCAGAGTTCCTCCTTGCAGTTGCATGAATCAAAATAAGAGTCTGTAAGGCAAATCTCAGTGTAGGATGAGGCCATTCTTCATAACAGGTAGATCTCAAAGAAAGTAAAAGTCATACTGGGTATCAATGCCCTGTGGAGTCAGCATCTTGTTTATCAGACTGTATGTTAACATACCATAGCAACTATATCTCCCAGAAAACAAAATAGCAACAAATAATTCCATTGTTTTTAAACTCACTAGAGCTATTCTAATAAGAAAACAGCAGATATTAAAAATTTCTTTTCATTAAAAGAGAATCAAATTTCTGTCATAAAACCATAGAAATAATAGCTGTAACACTGCTAGTAAAATTATCCAGATACTTTAATATTTAAAAAGGAGGCATGTATTTAAGTGTGATGATTAGTCATAAATGAAGCAGCTGTATTAACTTCATTTTATTTAATTACTTCTTGGAGTACAATTTTGATCTTTTGACGGCAATCAGATTTTCACCTTGTGTTTTCAACCTCTGTTTCTTTTGTTAACCTTTTTGCTCCCATTCTAGTCTTTCATTTCTTGAAATGATGGAGTTCAAAGATCTGATTGCAACACTTGATAGATCTTGTGGACCATAGCCCTTTATTTGATGTGTCAGTAATTTTTAAGCTGTAAAAGCAAGCTTGCTAGACCTTCAGATGAACATATTTTATTTCTTCTTGCTAGCATATGAAGATGGTAACACAATCACAGTGCCTCTAGACCTGGCTGTCTCTGTAATAGGGAACACACAGATTTTTATGAACTCAAAGAAAAATGCAGTTAATTCATGGTGAACTTCTGATTTCCCATTACACCCCTGCTTTTAAAATAGCTACAGCTAGAGACTTCTGCTTGAAAATACCATGTAACAATGCACAGTGAATATTTCATCCTGTAACAAGCATAAGTCACCTTCCCTCTGGTGTCAAGAAACAAATGCATCACCTCAGATGTCCACCCAGGGTCATGTCTTTGAAAGGCAAAACTGTTTTGTGATTTGACAATGGCTCAGGAAAACATTCTGTAGAACCTGCAGCATTCATGAAGCACAGAGAGGGCATTTCAGGGCATTTCAGAAACTCCTAATTTTGATGCCCTCAGTTCACTTTAAAGGCAGATCAATGAAACTCTCTGTATCATTTACAAAAGAAAAGGAACAATCTTAACAGAAATAATATCATTCAAGATTTCCTTTGTGTATCTCAAATTACATTTTCTTGAGAGAAAGCCAAACTGTCATTTCAAAGCAGTGTTAACAAATGTGTAGTCTGAATAAACATGTGTTTCTCCATTCAACCACTAGGTCAATAAAACATTAAAAAAACTCAGTTCTAAAAACAAACTGCACACTTCTACAAAGGAAGCTCGGTCCTTCTGTAGTTACTGATTTTACTACTTCATGTATTTAAATTCACCAGTGGATTTCATGCTAGTGTAAAATTAAGTGTAAGTTCAGTCAAAAATGGTATGTCTAGGTTATTTATACCCTACAATGTAATCTGTTTTTAATGTCCATAATCCTGCTACAGCCTAGAGTTGCATTATGCTGGAGTATGAGGTGTGTGTCACTGTGTCCAGTTGTGGACCGCAAGAAATTTTCCAATGATGGCATTGAAGACTTTGGAAAAAAACCCCAAAACAGGCAAAGAGAACAGAAGTCTTTCTTCCTGATGGATCCCTTTTAAATTAGCCTTTTCTTAATGTAGTGATTCCATAGAAGCAGAACTGGAGTCCTTTACCACATCAGAAAATAAGTTGGGAAGTTAGGGATTGCTTACAAGTAAATATTACAGTTTTGGACTTTTTTTTGGTGAAGGGTAAGAGTCAGTTCCCTCATGCATTCCTTTGCCACCGCTTTACTTATGACCCTTCTGCTGTTTGCATGCACCATTTCACTTTACTAAATTTTTGGAGGTTTTTTGTTTGTTTTGTTGGTTTGGTTTGGTTCGGTTCTGGTGGTTTGGTTGTTGTTGAAAAACTTTTCTCTACCACTATAAGATACTTGAGATACTTTCTCTGTGGTGAAGCTTTTGAATTCTTTTTTTCTGTTGTCTAGTTAAAACTTCTGGATTCCAAGAACCTTGTACAGTATCAGGAAACACAAGTTGTGGAATGAATACAGATTTAACAGACCTGAGATTCTATGCAGCTAATCTGGTTTGACGCCAAGCTAGAAAATGCAGGCAGCATTGCAAGCAACATGTTTACTGCCTATCAACAGTGTCTGGCTTTTAGCCTTTCTAGAGTTGTCAGAATAAACCTGACTTCACACCATAAAACACTGCTCAGTAATGCTATAGTGAGACTGTAAAGAAAATTACAATTTCCTACAAGATCTGATTCCATCAGAACTACTGCTAATGTGACCTTTTTAAAACCCATGGAAGAATTTGGAACTAAATCCTGAAACTGGATATTCATATATTACGGTATTGTATTTAAATGGGGATAATAGCAAGAATTGCTTCTTCTGAAAGGATTTTCGGCTTATATTTCATGATTCACATGTTCATGTTGGTTTATATTTCCTCTTGCCTTGCCTACATGCAGAACATTTAGAGAACTAGTGAAAAATACGCATACCATATTCTTCCCTACACCACCTTTCTAAAAGGATATTTTTCTAGTGATAGAGCCAGGTTATTGGTAAAGAAACCATTTTATACTGCCTGTACATTTGTAAGACTGATTTTTGTCTTCTTCAGAAAATTGCTTTTCCATATGTGGATTTCTCAAATGTAACATATAAAAATAAGCAAGTCTTAAAAATAGCAGCAGAACTTGGGATCTTGCTTAGTTGCATTTTCAAGAGGTATTTCCTAACACAATGAGAGTTCATACATGGCTAAGATCAACAGTACTTTCATCCACTTACTGGGGAACTGCAGAGTTCTGGATGCTGTGCTTTAGGGTGAAAAAAAAGGAAAACAATCTCTTCCTCACCTTACAAGTATTTTTTTCTTAGTGAGAGCTCAAATTATGTCAGATTTTGTCTCAGAAAACCAAGAGAGTTATATTGTTATATTGGTAACATAAGTCAGTGAGTTAGGAGTGGAGGTAGAGCCAATATAAGTCTCAGTAAGTGTTCTTCACAAGATATACCAGGTACCCAAAGAGAGGCTTCACTTCAATTACTTTTTCCTTCAGATTTCATCCACCGAATGATGAATTTCATACAAGAGACTTTACAAAAAAAAAAAAAAAAGTGTCTCTACTCTCCAGAGAAAACAGCAAACTGTCTCAAATAATGAGCTGCTGGATTTGTGGAATTGCCTCCTTTGTTGTCATGGAAACCAAAGTTATGAAAAATTGAATGAAAGAAGCTGATGAGGCCTGCTTGTAATTTTTCTATAACTCCTGGAGTTGTTAATGCTCCTTAACACAGGTAATTGTTTGTAAATACTTTGAAACAAATGATGGAACAATATGGAGTTTTATAGAAGAATATCTGAATATTTATGGACATAGCTGCAGCATGTAATGCTTGTTAATAGCCTGTGGATGAATATTAAAATGTCAGAATCCCAGTAAAGTTAGGCCAACTTTGCCAGTAAAAGCGGTAGGAACAGAATTTGATCCAAGTGACCAGGAATTATTGTTCTACATTCTTGGGAATTTCCACCTTTGGGAATGAATGTCTTTCTAAAGGTTAATGACGGGTATTCTAGGACTAGCATATTCTTCAACTGTAATTTCCACAAGGTTAGTGCACAAGAATCTTTTAGAAAAACCCACAACAAAAATAAAAATTTTAAAAAACCCCCAAAAACAAAACAAAAAATGCACTGTCTCCTACAACAATAATTACCTGAACAAAATCAAGCAAATATTTTGTTGAAAATAACTGTCTTGTGGGATCAGTCCTGTAAAAGCCTCTGGGTCAATATAAAACCTGTTTATATTTATGGTCTCCATTATATTTATTATTGGCTTCTGAGAAAAATCTTGAGCCCTCAAGGTTCATTAATATGGGCATGTTACTTCAGTAATTAACTAGATCAACCTCTATTAAGACGTTAATATTTTATATCATCAGGGAAGCAGCCAAATCAGAGCCACTTTGCACCTGAAATGCTGAGCATCAACTCAAATCCTAACTCTGGTCTATCTTTTCTTATTGATTTTGCAAGTAATTATTGTGTTTTATTGGTGTCAGGAAACTTTGCAAACAAATACTGAACATGCCCGATCTGCTTTCCCTAAATCATGACTTTTAAAGTCTCCTCATTTAATCACATTGCTTTTTCACAACCATATCCTGGATTTTTGTGGGTAAGTAAGAGCTTCAGATGCAAGTTTTCTGTTTGTTTTCTCTATTAAGCATTCTGTCTTTATAGAAATGGATAAAAACCAGAAAATGGGACTTCAAAAGCCTGTAAGGGCACACATTCCAGAAAACAAATAAAAATAACCTCACAGTGTTCTTTTTATAGCTGTTTTTGTAACCTAGTGTCTTTGAGGTTATATCTTCAGTGATACAGGATCAAAATTCTAAGACACTTGCAGCAAACAATGACATTTTTCAAGACATACAATTTTGTTTCAATGAAAGGAAACAAAAATACCCTCTAGTCTTGCATATGAATGTGGTTTTTGTCATTTTAAAACCAAGGAAATGAGGTTTTGTCTTACCTTATGAAGAATGAAGACTGAGAAGTGCTATCTTAGTTTACATCCTTTATATAATTTTCATTTTTCAGACTGTTTATGAAGGTAGCAAATTTTAAAAGATATTATTTTACCTTAGGCAATCTGTCTATCCACAAACCAAAATGTGTTTGATATATGACCACTTATAGATCTTTTTTACAGGATAGTAATACTGCCAATATTGATAATTTAATAACCAAAAGTTGAATGGCATGGAAATCTTGTATTTTTTAGAGATAGAAGGAGCAAAGGGTTTTTTAAGCACTTAACATGTTTGTTAGGAGAATTTCATGCACAACATTAAAATATAATCCCCACAAGGCTAGGCTGCTTCTAATCTCCTGTGTTTCTTCTTTCATTGACATAACTCTTTCCACTATTCTGGAATGAAATTAAATTAAACACATATACATAAATATATTTTGTCAATGTTAGCATATCTCAGATATGATAAGGAAGCAAAATTTAACCATTGGAAGGTTTTACAAAAGCTCGTTCTCCACCACTGTAAGTTTCCAGGGGAACTTGTCACAGAATTCGTACATCTATCTTATATATCTAATATATTTTTAATGCCTGTGATTCTGAGTTATCACTAATTAATATTTTGAATTCAAAGTTGTTTTTCTTTTCTAGAATGTATGCTCTCACCCCAGTACTAGTATGAGACATGAAGGAATAAATAATTAATTCCTGTGGACTGCTGGTGCCTTTCTGAAAATTGGAGAGGATTAATCTCATCCAACTTCGAACTTTTTAAGTTTAAGCACCTTGTTTAAGTTAATTGTTTAGGAATCATCTATATCCCATAAAGAAAGTCAGTAGTACTAGAGATGGAGTCATCCTGCTTTAAGACAGATGTCTAAGGCAGGAGAGACAGTGTGGTCGTAGCTCGATGGGAAGCATTAAGCACATGATGCCTTAGTTTCTATTAGTAAAATGAAGGACAGTAAAACTCATTTTTTCATGAAGTGCTCATCACCATAGTTTTTCAACACCAGGAAATGACGATTCTTGGCAGTCTCTTTGTGTGCTGTACCCCAGCACTAGCATCAGTACTTCACTGAGCTCCACAGCTCCTGGTGCTGCTCCCAGCTGCACCTTTGTGGTGGCTTGTGGGGCCACACCTGCCTCTGCCTGGTGCCAAGGCAGAAACTCACTGCCTCAAAGGAGCAACTTGCTGCATAGAGGGGTGTGCTAAAAAATTCATCTTCTAAGCAGACAATTGTAGCCCTGAAGAGGGGAGGAGAAATTATGGAAAGGCCAAGAGAAAACCTGAAGGATAAAAAGACTGAAGGGAAGTAAAGAAACAGGAAAAGGATAGGTGTAGCAGAATAAAGAAAATGTGAGACTTATTTATGTATGCATAAAACCAAGGTGATATATAAAGAACCATAAAGGAAGGAGCTGTTGAACAAATGAAGGAGCATAATTCAGATTTTATGATGGACTTGAGTTGTCTTTGAACAGCCTGGCTCATGAATAGTTAAACTGAATCTCTTGAATAACCTATAGAGTGACATTTGTTTCCATAAATTATTCACTGAATACCTAGAAATAACAAACTCATTTGTTGTAACTGGCTTTCAAGCAAAAAAAGGGTGAATTTTTCAATACATTATTCAAACAGCTGGAATTCAGATATGTTTTTATGTATGCCAGCCACAAATACACTTGAGGTGTTATTAGATGGCAAGTGTGATAAACTGGGCATTTCCTTTGCATCAAATGCTATTGATTGTGAGCTCAGAGAGCCATTGTCTGCTGGAAACGTGGAGTATTTGAGCTTCTGCCAGTTTCTTGTTGCTGAGCAACGGCATTTGTCCTTTCCAGTTTCTTGTGTGTCTATAGCTTGTACATATGGATTAAATGGGATGTAGAACAAAAACTACCTTAACTATTTAGCAACCTTATAAAATATCTCCTCCATTTAAAAAGACCTGCCAAGCAGTAAATTTTCCTGGTTTTCCTGTGCAGTTTGGGTAGGAGGGAGGACACAGCTGCCAGGGAGCAGCCAGAGCAGGTGCAGGGAGTGGGGATCCCAGGGGACCCGGTGCCGGATGGGCAGGGCTCTGAGCCAGGGCTCAGCCCCCCAGGACCTGACAGTAGTGTCGGCTAACATCTCTCGTCAGAGTCACACATTCCCACTGTTGTGTCTGGATTATTTTATAATACATAATTTCCGGGAAAAAAGTAAATAACTTTTACTACATTTTATGCCATGTCTACATTTATTTTTCCATGCTATTATAACTGTGCAAACAAAAAAGAAAAGAGTATTCATTAGCAAAGAGTGTGTTCTTCAAAGCTTGGACTGTCAGCAGCATCTCACCATCATGGGAAATGGAAGCATCTTTGTGAGATCTAAAGATAGGTAGAAGTGGGATTCACATAACAGTGCTAAAGATTACTTCGACCTTTTCATCAGTCACTTTGAAATGTCAAATATTTTCAACTGACTCCACAGAACACCTTTAGCTCCATTAAGCACCTGTTTTCTATCTGATATTTTAAATTTTAATAATGAGTTCAAATAGCTGCATGTTAATTAACACAAATAAAAGTGATTTCCATTGCATTTCCAAATAGGAAATGTATAGGTAAGTTGAAGTTCATTTATTTTCAAGTATGAAGTCATCACTGAACTCAGTTTCCAAATATTTTAGCTCCTATGAGGTCAACAGTACTTAATTAGAGCCTTTTTTGGACCCACTGATAAAGACCAACAGTAAATGTTAAGTGTGGTAAGCAACAGTAACACAGGATTGAGTTACTCATATCTGAAGGTGCTTTGATCCTACTCTAACTCTTACCTGTGTTCTAGCAGTTCTAACTGGAGTTTTAACTCCTGTCAGCAATGTAAGATTTGCCAACCAGCTGAAAAAAGTAACCAGTAGTAGTAGAGCAGGTGGAGACTTTTCTAGAAGATATCTGATTTGATAACTAGAGGGAAACATTGCCTGACACTGAAGTTCTGAAGAGCTATTAAAGATTTCCACTAAGAAGTAAGGTCATCCCAGGAAGTGCTGGCTATCACTTTCTTTTTGCATTCAGGGTT
The DNA here is from genome assembly GCA_013400635.1 of Hypocryptadius cinnamomeus. Lineage (NCBI taxonomy): Eukaryota > Metazoa > Chordata > Aves > Passeriformes > Zosteropidae > Hypocryptadius > Hypocryptadius cinnamomeus. The sequence continues at coordinate 2,480 of VYZP01081851.1, read as the reverse complement.
GTCTACATCAGTGCCAAACTGGTGTTTGCTGTCTCCTTCAAGAACAGTGTAATGTGCACAGGAGATGGAGTGTTACAGGATGACTATCACAATGAATAAATAAGAGAAGTTCAATGAGCTGAAAAGTTTTCTATGAAAAAAAAAAGCATCATAGCAAGAAATTGCAAAGGATATGTGAAAATACATGTTTAAGCAAATGAAGAGCCCTTATTTTTTGATTTCAGGAAACCTGCAAGTCTTCTGTTCTTCCACTCTGCCTCCATACCGAGTAAATAAAAAAATGTATGAAAGAGTTTTTCATATGCAGTTCATGCATGGAAATTTTTTCTATATAAAAGGTCACAGAAACTTATAACAAGTTACTATTCATTATGTACATCTGAATTGCTCATCCTCTCTTCACACAAATATATTTTATTTGGATATATCACACCCCCCAAATATTTCAACTGTTCTAGACTTTCATGCTTATTGTAAAACTTCCTTCCCCCTCTTCTAGTCCAGAGCCAAGAACAGGCAAGATTTAGGTCTGCATCTTTTATAATTTTCTCTGAGATGAAGAAAGCACAATCAGATTATCTTCTCGATGAGGCTGGTAATTGAAGGTAGAGATTCCAAGTATGTTATAAAACAGATTAGAAAATTAAGATCTGGCTTTTTATCGTATTTGTATTCAATCATGAATTTACCTGTTGTTTTAGATCAAGGTTTTATATAGTTGAATTTGGATTTACCTAAAAAATTAATGGGGTGTACATCTTCCCTCCAGTCCCTCATAATAATTATTTTTTAGTAAATTGCATGAATCTCCTGGTCACATGGCATAGAAGCTCCTTTAAAGCACCATAGGACTTGTATTAAAGGTGGTGTTTAACTTGTGAGGGCATCACAAATCATGAAAGTAGAGCTGCAGTGCCACTTACCTGACACGGTCCGTACTTGGAACCAAAATCATTTTAGTTTGCCTAAACTGCTCCCCAGAATTTGTGCTAAAAAAATAGATTATGAGAGGTTCTAAGCTGTATGTTCAGAAAGGCATCCATTTAATGGTCTTATGAAAGAAATATCCAGATATTTGCAAAGCCAAGTGTTTTGTGGCAGTATAAATGGGAGTAATGATCAGTGGTGAATAATTTGGTACAGAGCAGGCATAATTTTACTTAGGTTTTGGAGACAATATAATAAAATTCTCCTTGTAAACAGAGAAGACTCCAAGTTTGAAAATCCTGAAGCTGTATAACTCAAATTACAGCTGTAGAAAGGCTATTTCACAACTGTACTTCTGCTGAAAGGCCATCTAAATTCCAATCCAAATTTATTCATGGTCAGTTTGTTTCTACTTGTTTTTATGCCAACATAATCCCTTAGATTAAATAGTTCTTCCTCTCCCTTGTTTATCCCCAAAGTGTTTATAGTGACTATATCTCTCTCAGCTTTTGTTTTGCTAGGCTAAACAAGGCATGCTCTGTTGACAGATGGTTGGCCAGAACCCAGCCAGGCGAAGCTAACACACCAGCTTTGGAAAGCCAGGAGCAATCACTCTTTGGATGTTACCTCCAGACTCTAATGCAACTCATCAGAGATCTGAGAGCAAGTAAACATTCTCTTGGGCTGTAGCTGTGTCACTTTCCATTCCCCAGTTATTAATACTCCATGAACTAATTCCTTTTTTTTTTTTTAATAATTGTCAGTCATAAGCTCAAATCTTTTCATAGACATGGGAATTGTAATTGTAGCCTGAGTTGACATAACTGGACTGCTTTTGATCTAATTAATTTGTACACTAAAAGAAAAGAAAAATGAGGAGTCTGAAGACAGAGCAATAAAAAGCCATCATGAATCTCATGTTCTTGTTTTGCAATTTGAGATATGGTAAGGTCCTTGCTATCAGTGCTCTTGATTCCTCTATTCAAAATAAGTTTTCCTATATATACCTGTGTGGCAGTCATTCTGTGGCAGTCATTTTCCCCTAGTCCTGAAAAAGAGCTCTCTGAATGCTTGTGGAAACTGTAGGTGTTAAAATTATCGATAAATCCTGGATATTTCCCCCTCTCATTGTTTTAATATGGAGTTGGTAAAAATATTTATTCTACTTCCCCAACTTGAAAATATTTTGCAGTCATGAAGTGGCTTCTTACCAACAGTGCTGGCTGCATGTCAACATGGGTGAGGTAATCCCTACATATAGTCCTCAATCTTAGGAACTGGCTAATCTCCAAACTGTAAAAATGACTAGGTTAAGCTGCTGAAATAGGCTTTGAAATCTTGTTCCTGTAAATCTTATATAGGAAAAATATGAACTCTGCCACCTATGGATAGTTTAACGATTAAAAATCTGGGCAGGAATTGCCCCATGTAAATGCTTTGCTTTTAAAGAAGACAAAACAAAAAGAAATATTTGTCAGCACCAATGATCCATAATTGGCTGTTTCCCTCCCTCTCTGCTGTCAATTCCTGCCATACTTTCCTCCTCTCCTCTC
>VYZP01081842.1:0-14818 GCA_013400635.1 Hypocryptadius cinnamomeus | reverse complement strand
GAAATTAGTTTTATAGAAGTAACTGCTTTCTGGATAGAAGATATCTTTTATGTTGAAACCTTACCAAATAGTATTTCAAAACAACTGAAAGATTTTTGTGTTTTGGCTGCAGATAAATCTGTTTGCTGGAAGTAGGTGAGGGCTCTTTAATTCCAGTTTTCCTGTTTGTTGCTGAAGCAGTGAAGCATTCAGAAAAAGACAATTTCACTTTGATTAAATGCCTAAAAAGTTATCTGGTTGATAAAAAAAAAAAAAAAAGAGGAAGAAAGAAAGAAAAAGGATGTTGCATAAGCTTTTAATATTTAATTTCTATACTCTAAGTATCCGGAAGAACATTTAGTTCCTGTTTTGAAAGATGAATGCTGTATATTGGAAAGTGTACTGAAGGCTCATTTGCAGTCACGACGCTTGTTTGCTTCTCTAGTATGTACGTGCAGGGAAGAGTAGAAAGGGTTGAGTGGGCAGTTGGCAGTCATTCACTGTCAGTGATTGCTAGTCATTCATAAAAAACTGCAGAGCTGAGAGGTGGAGCCAGCAGCAGCAGCAGCCTTTCAGGCTCTTGCAGAAGACGAGTTTGTGCAATCACAAGCGATTTGAGAAGCTGCTCAAATATGGTATGATGAATGTAATGAGAAGAAGTGTGCTAAATGCATCTAATTAAAAGGAGCTGCTTAGAATAAAGCTCGGAATAAAGAAAAATGTTTCAATTATTTTCTTCTCAAGCCTACAATGGTTTGTGAACATGGAGATCTACTGTTGTTCAGGTAAAGGCAATAAATCACTTTCAAGGAGTGTCCTCTAGTTTATGTGACACCTCTGTCTTTTGCCTTTAAAATAAGCAGTTTTAGGAAATTAATGGGTTTTGATCCAGAGATAAAAGGGAAATTTTGAGGTGAGTAGGGAGTATATTGTACTTCATAATTTTGAGACAAAAATGACAGCAAACGTTTAATTTCAAGAAGAGACTGTGTCAGAAGCAGCAAGCCATCCTTTATGTTCTCACTCTAAAAATTGCTGCATCTATATTTTTCCCGTCGCTGCAATGACTGCCAATCTCATAGATGTTCTCGACAAGATTTTATCTTTTTATCCAAAGTGTGGCAGTTACAGCAGCTTGAAAGACTTCAATTTTAATTTACAAATCTGATTTATTCAAAACTGGGTGTGAGTAAAAGCTATTGTATCAGCTGTTCTCTCTCTCCTAGTTTGGCCTATGCATTTCCCAGCTTCTCAAAAAGCTGCAGAGCTGTCACTGCAGGCTGATCTACGGCTGGCTGGGACATGGTATTTTAGGCTGGGTTTATGTCCAGGCTGCCATTGCATTTAAATGTAAGGAATTCACCTGAAAGTAGAATCTCCTTGGTTGTTAAGTTGAGGCTTAGGGTCCTAAACTCAAAACACTTACTCCCTTACAGAACCAAAAATCTTCATTGAGAAATGGAATAGCCACTCTTGAATTTCCTGTATGTTACCTATTTGCAGATTGACTCCTTTGTCCAGTACTGCTCTAAGGATGGTCTGGAAGAATATAATGCTGGGCTAGGAGATTTCATTTGAAATTAAGTTCTGTGTATGGTTTAGAAGGCACTGAATGTGTTTGTTCCTCATCAGATGGCAGAATTTCAAAGCGACCTCAGTCTCTCTTTAATAAATTGCTAATTAAATTGTACACTGTAGGCTCTTTGAAGCTTTTTCAGAAGCTTTGACTAAAATATATATAAGCCAAACATCACTATGGCAGTGTTCCAATGAACGTGCATGTATGCTTTATTTCCTTTTGAGGGTGCTTCATGTTGTAGTTCAGGCAGCTCAAACTATAGCAGTCACCGTTTTCTGTAGGAGTGAGTGCATAGCCCCTGGGGCTCTGGTTTCTCTTTGTTCTCAAGAATTTCTCAGTGCTCTCATTAGTATTAACAAGTGTTATCTATGTGCATCAAAGAAAAATACACACTTGAAGAAAGAATATTCTATGTGACCTGCTGAGAGATCAGTGTATGCAAGATCAGGCTGGAGGGGAGACTTCTCCAGGTGTGTTACTTTTTCTCATAGAGTGGACTGGCAGAGTCTCATGCACCAGTAAATACACTTTCCTGCAGTAGACTAGTTTCCTCTTGTGAGATGGAGAAGTGGCCAGTTGCTCAAGTTCAGCAGCATGCAAGGGGTTTGGTGCCTTTCTTATCCATACATGTGCAATTAATTTACTGTGTCAAAGTGAAGTGATTTACAGATGCCTAAAAAATATCTGTTCATAAGATGATGTGGGTGTTAAATGAGTGTGCTTGGTTCCTTGCATTTTGAAAAATTAAGTGCTGCACAAATACAATTTTTAAAGCCATATCCCTTCGATTTTAAGACACATTTCAGAACAGAGGAAAGAAATCAAATGTAAGCTTGCATTGCACCTTACTGATATTTCACCTTTCAGAAGTTTCAGGTAATGTATTGTCTGTTCATTTTAAGTCCATTCAGCTGGGTGATATTTGGAGACTGGCTTGGAGTCCTTGTCTGTTAATGGAGAGCAGCTGATATTAGAGATGAGTGATGCATAGTTGTTTATGTACAGCTCTAAACATTATGTAGGGGAATGTGGTGCCCTGAAAAGACTCTCAGACCCAGGCAGGCTAGTCCCTCTTTAGTGATTGAGCATCCAGCCATTAAAGATACCTTTTTAGATTCCTAATGATCTCTTTTATTGCAACAGTGAGAAAGTAGAAAAGCAGGAGCAGCAGCAGATCCATCACAGTACTTTCTGCTGACCTACTGCTGATGAGTACATGTATTGCAATACACTGGTTTGCTTTTAATTTCTCTCTGCAGTCAGCACTGCAGGTTTTGGTGTTCCAAAGTAGGTAACATTTTACAATGTTGGGGATTTTTTAAGAGATTCATCCTTTTAAATAAAAGAGATAAAAGCCAGTCTGTCAGTGAAATGCATCTCACAGCTGTAGTCAGATTGGCAGTTTCTATTTTTAACTTGGCAACTTCCCCATGTAGCACGCTACAGCTTTCTGTGACATTTCAGATATAGCTAATATCCTCTCAATTTTTTGGGAGGCCCATCTTATTTTTGCATCCCCTAAACAACAGCAGTGGATGCTTCTGGAGAAGGAAGGGAAAGGAATAAGCAAAGCTCAGCAGCTCAAGTGCTCTCCCTATGGAGCCTCATCTACCATCTTTTATTAGTATTAGAGCCAAAATATAGGACTGGATGGAACATTTGCCTAACCCAGTAAAGTGTTGTTTATGCTTATATGTTGTTCTTAGAGTCCAGTGCTAATAACTAACTACAGAAATAGATTTATTTTATCAGAAAAATTATAGTCCTGTATGATTCTTGATTCTTGATTTTTTGTCCTGGAACATTAAACAACCCAAAAAACATACAAATGCCTCTGTGACAGAAGTGCCATGGCTGCTGCAAGGCTGAGAAACCTACCTGCAGAAACATTTTTTTCTGTTTTATCTTTGCTGCAAATACACATTCTAACAACTATCTTCTCTCAGTGCAGATTTTTACAAATTGCTTCTGCCTACTGCTGTAGTTTCCTGGTTGCTTCCATGTGAAAATGGGAAAACGTGAAAGAGCTGGTAGTACTGGCTAACTGACTTGTACTCAGTTGCTATCCAGACAGCTAAAATAGGATGCCTCAGACTGTGTATAAACATCTTCAACATCACTGGCTTCTTCTAGGGTGGTTGGTTATTAAAAAAAATGCTGGTTAATTGAAAGCAATAGGAAACTCTGTATCTAGACTCCCTATGGCTCAGTCTAAAGTAAATATGGACAACAAATGTGATATTCCTACATGTGCCTTTGTCTCCTGGCTATGCAAGAGCCACAGAGGGACTGGCTTTAATGTGCATAAGTAAAGTCACGGGAGTCAAGTCTCTCTATATATGAACAAACCATTCCTAGATAGACTAGTGAACTTTATTTCCTAAGCCAAGTAATTTATCTTTTCCATCTTTCTAGGTAGCTGTGTGTTCTGCCATTGGTTGTAGCCTAAATGCAAGGACAAAAATCTGGACAGTGTTTAAGAACTTAAAAATTCAGATAGACTCTTTACTGAAATCTCTCATGTGCCTGGTAAGACTTTATCAATCCACTCCAAAACCTCCCTTTAAGCGTGACTACTTTCAAAAATCATTCCCAAAGGACCTGTTTCTGTGTGAACACAGTATGTGTTTATGCATGCTTCCCCTTGTAGTTCTGTATTGTATGGATGTAATGGAGATTTCCAGGAAAAGTGTATTTGGAGGCTTTTAGGAGAACCATAAAGAAACCCTCAAAAGTAAGAGCTATTTTCTTAGCTTATTCTGTTGGAACTGCCATGTAATCTGGTTCAAAACCCTTTACTCCTGGAAAGCTGACCCTTTCTTCTTGTGTTACAGTAGAGTAGATAGAGTTTAAGACAGCTAATATCTCCTCGTGTGGTTTTGAGAAGAAGGGTGGTTGAGCCTATTGAGGTAAACAAACTAGCTGCTTGTTTTTGATTTAGAGAGTCTTCATCTGATTGATTCTAGAAGTTACTGCAGAATTGTCTCTAGTAGAACTGGAGATGAGGAGGAATTTCTGGGGGCAAGGGATCACCTGAATGTGCTGGCTGAGAGCAGCACCGTGTGTGCCACAGCACTGTTCCCTAGCTTGCCTCTAGCACCCAGCTTTCTCTGACAGTTGAGTGGATGGGAAAGGCAGGTGTTACCTTCCTTGAGATTCAGAAATTAGAGCCTGACCTTGTATGCACCCTATGAGCACCTTTTCCATTTTGGGTTTGTATGAACTAGTGGCAGACAGGCCAAATCCTTTTGAAGTTCTTTCTGTTTATATTTACTATTTAATATAATCTGACAAGCATAGAGCTTAGTCTCTCAGTAGTGTGTGGGTTTTGGGAAACCTGTATCTGCTTTTCTGCAAATGTACAGAGCTGGAAAGTGATAGCCAGGCTTTCTTCATAGTGTGAGTGACATAAACATAAGCCACAGTCCTGTCACAAGATGGAGGGGAAGATGATAATAGTGTCTGATCCAAGAGAATTTTGATGAACATCAAGTACAAAAATGTCCATTCTGTTCATGTATTCTAAGCTAAATGTTGAAGACTGGCCTTGTTGTAGAAAGCATTGCGGTCTCAATAGTTCTTTGCTACAGAGAAAAAAAATGAATAACCAAAAAAAGAAAAGCTGATTTAGATGCAGGAAAAAGTGTATTTGCTACATTGTAAAGAATAATTTTGAATGCCCAGGGGCACACATAAGAAAATGGAAAGAGGACGCAAAGGATAGGGAGTAGAAAGAATGAAGGCGTATACTGTGTGAATGGAAATGTGTGTGGTTTTTTTCTCCTTGAACCATGGGGTACTATAGAGTTTTTGCTTAGCAAGTATAAATCTACCAATCTGTGAAAAATCTGCAAAAACAATGTTTTTGCATGAACCGTGTTGTGATTAGAAATGGCTACTTTTTAATTCAAAGGTAGGAGGAAGGGGAAAGGTGTAATCAGAATAAATGCACCTTTTATATATTTTTTTCTAAGAAATTTATAGAGCGAAGATTTTTAAATTTTGAAGAAAATCATGTTTATTTTAGATTCCTAGCTGTATAAATCTTGTGTAAATATGGGGACCTGAATTGTAATCCTTCTGTCTACTGGGAGTAAGGGTAATTTTCATGAACTTAACATCTAGAAACCACAACTGAATCAGTGAGTTCTCCAAACAATAGATTCACCTGTAGGTGAAGGCTCTGTGCATCTGTGGATTAAATATTTTTTTGATAAATCATTTACTATCTTTGTACTACGATTCATGGTGTCAGGCCTGATGTGCTAGGGGTTATACTAAGGCTTAGACTCTTCCAGACCTGACGAATTTTAAATGTAAACCCTGGGTTAAAATCCTGCATTACCATGAGCTTCCTGTGGCAACGGTGTGCTCCTTTCGCAGAATTCCCTTTCCTGCCAAAGGACTTAAAAGAAAAATCCATTTTTTCCCCCCTAATTGTAGTCTTCCTGATAAACAGAAACCATCCCTTTCATCCTTTTTTTCCAATTGATTGCTTAGGTGTAACATTAAAAAGCATCATCCAGGTTCGGGTTGAGATGGGGAAGGAAGGAATTGGCAGTTTTCTGTGGGACGTTTGTGGGGTTGCTGCCCTTCTTGACTGGGCTGGCTGGACTGTGAGACACCTAGGAATCCCAGACAAATAATTATTATGTGTTAGCAATCAGCCAGATGTCCACGTGGAGTGCAGGGATGTTTCATGCTCACTGTGGGGTCTGTGCAGAAGAGAGCACAGGCGAGCACCGTGCGCGTGCGGTGAATGATCTGACGCGCCTTCCCGCACCTGCTCCGGCCACCTGGGGCACTCAGTGGTCGCACTTCACACGTTGTTTGAGGAACGCATCCATGGGTATGCATGGGATTTTGTAGACACAAAAGTGAAGCCATTGCTCCTCCACAGGGAGATGAGAAGGAGAAAACTTCTGCTGTAGTTTGCCCAAATAATGTCCAGCTCTCATCACTCAGATCAGAAACAGGGAAGTAGTAAAACACATGACTTGCTGAATTTATAAGCAGTGATGGTGCTTCAGTGCACTGAAAAACTGAAGCTGCTGGGTAAAAATCTGGTGTAGCTTTGATCCCATCCCCTGGGAAAAAAAAAATTATTTATATTTTTATAAAATATAATTAATGTCATGCATATAAAATTAAAAAAAAAGTAGTGATAAAGAGTAGTTAATGCCTCTTAGCTCCCAGTGATTTTGGGTTTAATGACTTAGATAAAAGTGAAGTGATTGGAGATGTCTCTCCAACTGAAGAAGAGATGTCTCTTCTTTTTCACATCTCTTCAATTTTTTGAAAAATCAGTTGCCAATTCATAAAACAGATCCTCTTAGAAGACAGCCCATATTCTATCAGCTTTTATTTCTAGTGCCTTGTAACAAAATGAACCTGAGTATACTGAGATGTAAAACCCAAAGCCAGAATAAATTTAGAGCAGTTGAGAGTACCCTAGAGTTCAGATAAAATATGGTACCAGGCAAACGAAGACATTCTCCCTGAACAGCCAGCCACTGACTCAGAATTGAGTAGCTTGTTAGCCCATTTCTAAAACAAGCTTTTTGTTCCAGGCTCTTTCATGGGACATCTGCCATACAGACAGATTTCTGAATGCATCTCATCTAAATGCACCAAAATATGGTATTGTGAACAATGGTGGTTTTCTCTTGCTCTTAAATTATTAAGTTTATCCATGGAGTCTATGCCAATCACTTCTTGTCCTGTCCCATTTATCGCTGTCTTGTGGTCTGTATGGTGAAGGAAGTGGTGAGAGAGATCTGTTTTGTAATTCTTCTAAAAGTAAACTTGAACATTTTTTTCTTTGATTGAAGGTAAATCTTTGGAGTATGCAAGACTCTGAAAAACACTCCTCACTTTCTCCTGCATGCCATTTTGATCCAGTTTTTCATTCTAGCTTTTGAGGGTATTCCCATTTCTATATCTTGCTGCTTTCCTATTTTCTTAGATTTTGCATTTTTTCCATTTATTATTTACTGAATACCATTATTCAGTACAAAGGATAATTTATGTAGCACAATTAAAGGAAGAACATTAAGTTATTAGTACAAAAAACCAACAGAAATAAGAATAAAGTCTCAAAAAGGACAAATAATACTGAATTTATTCTATGCAGTTAAGGTTGGTGGGAATCAGGCTTCTGCATCATTCTCATTGGAATATCTGCTGCTCTCCATAGTCTGGCAGCCATCACTCATGCTTCAATCCCCATGCTTTAGTTTATGCTGTTTTTGCTCATGGCTGTAGTGCTCAAGATCTGTCCCAAAGGCCTCTGCAACTAAGGCAGTCCAAACCCCAGCCTCGCACATTGCATCAGCTGGTGAGAAATGACCAGATGCCCTACGAGGTCATGCAGGCACATGAAGGGAGGGCACTTCGGCAGTACGGGTGGGAGCTCCTGTGTTCTTCGGGAGCTGGAGCTGACGGGACGGCTCTGAGGTAGAGGAGAACGGAGTGCTGCGAGGGCTGTTGCTCCACCAGAGCAAAACAGACGTGGATGGAAAAGATCATATCCTGCCAAAATAGCTGTGAAAATGTCCTCAACTGCTCCTAGATATTTCTAGGTTTTTTCTATGTTAATATTGGCTGGTATTTTTGTCTTTTTCAGTCAGGCTAGGGTATAGGGAGTGGTTTGGGTTTCTCTACTTGCCCATTGTAACATTTATCTGGAGCACAGACTAGGTCATGTTTTGGTGTAGGCCGAAGCCCAAGCAGAACTTAATCTGGCTGTGCCATAAAAAGCAATAAAAATGTTTCTGTAAAAAAATCGTCAATAAAAGGAGGCCCGAGGATAGTGTCCAGCCTTTATTGGACACAGGACGGTACATAGTGACAAAGGATGATGAGAAAACGGAGGTTCTTAGTGCCTTTTTTTTAAAAGCAAGACCAGTTACTCTCTGGATACCCAGACCCCTGAGCTTAAAGAAGAGGGATGGGGAGTACAGTTACACCTCCATAATCCAGGAGAAATTATTAGTGACCTGCTACACCACTTAGCCTATGGGCCCGGCTGGCACGACCTCAGGGTACTGAGGGAGCTGGCAAAAGTGCTCACTGGGCCACTTTGTGTCACTTGTCAGCAGTCCTGGAAAAGCAGGGAGATCACAGCTGACTGGAAGGATGTGCATGAAGATCGACATGAAGGGTTGGAAGGAGGATCTGAGTAACTACAGGCCCGTCAGTCTGACTTTGGTGCCAGAGAAGATCATAGAGCAGACCTTCCTGAGTGCCATGGGGCAGTACATGCAGGACAGCCGGGGGATCAGGGCCAGCCAGCATTGGTTTAGGAAAGACAGGTCCTTCTGTGACAAAGAGATGTGCTTAGTGGATGAGGGAAGGAATGTGGATGTGTCTACCTGTGCATAGTAAAGCCTTTAACAGTGTTCCCCACAGGATACTCCTGGAGAAGCTGGCAGCACATGGATTAGTGGTGCACTCTTCACTGGCTATAAAATGGTCTGGATGGCTGGGCCCAGGGGAGTGATGGTGAATGGAGTCACAGGCAGTTGTCACTATGGGCTCCCCAGGGCTCAGCACGGGGGCCAGTCCTGTTTAATATCTTTATCAGTGGATGAGGGAATCGAGTGCACCTTCAGTGGGTTTGTGGCCAACACCAAGTTGGGTGGGAGTCTTGATCTGATGGAGGGCAGGAAGGCTCTGCAGAGGGATCTGGCCAGGCTGGATCAATGGGCCTGGGGCCAACAGTATGAGATTCAACAAGGCCAAGTGCTGGGTCCTGCCCTTGGGTCACAACAACCCCATGCTGCGCTACAGGCTGGGGGTACAGAGTGCTCAGTGGGAAAGGACCTGGGAGTGCTGGTCAACAACAGCTGACCAGCATGTGCCCAGGTGGCCAAGAAGGCCAATGGCATCCTGGCCTGTAGCAGCAGTAGTGTGGCCAGCAGGACCAGGGAAGTGGTTCTTCCTTTGTGTTTAACACTGATGAGGCCATGCCTCGAGACACTGAGGTGCTGTCTAGAGAAGAGCAGCAGAGCTGGTGAAGGGTCTGGCACACAACTCCTGTGAGGAGTGGCTGAGGGAGCTGGGGGTGTTTAGGCTGGAGAGGAGCAGGCTCAGGGGAGACTGTATCACTCCCAGTGATCGTAAAGGTCTTTTCCAACCTAAACAATTTGATGATTCTGTGATGTTGTTGATTTACAGCATACAAGAAAGCCTGAAGAAAGACCCCACTGCAAATCTACCATGTTTTTGCAGAGCATCTGTAATTGCGAGGGGCCTAGACAGGAGAGTGGAAAGCTGCTTACAAGCTTTCTGGAAAGCTTTCTCTGCTGTTGAAGAGGAAGGACCACAATTCTGAGGAGGCTCTTCTGTATTTTCCTACAGGGATTTACTGGTTTGCATTCTTGGTCTGGGGTATGACATCTACAGTGCGATGTAGGGCAGCTGACAAATCACAGATATTTTCTGTATTATTAGCTTTGTAAAGCTATAAAGTTTGAAATTTCTGCAGAAAGGAGCAGACCATGCAGGATAATTTCTTCAGGATGCCCTTAGAAATTAAAGTTGGGCTTCTCATTTACATCTTGTAAATACATTTGGAAGCTCCCTCTTTAAGCAGACTCTTGTGAAGCTCTGTGAGCATTGCTTACCACGGAAGTATTTATGTTCCTCCTATATTCTCAAAACAGTTTATTTCCTGGTGTCATTTTTTTGGTCACATGAGTCTGTGGAAAGATAATTTATCTTGATTATTTGCAACAAAAATACGCCTTGCCACATGCTTCTCCAGGACCTAGTTGTCTGATTAAAAGTTTGTCATGCTGAAAGAGAATCAAATAGTAGCAGTAGTAACATTATGCTTTGGTCTAAAAGAAGAGTTACTGGCTTATAAGCAATTTACTTTTCTCTTGTTTTTTCAGCTTGGATACCTGTGGAATTAGTGACTCTTCTAGACATGATTTCAAAACCGCTTCAGGGGAGAAAACTGCTTTCAGTTGGTCAGATGGTTCTGTCTTAAAACAATGGTGATATATTACTATGTATTGTTACTGCAGTTTAAATTATTTTGCTTGTTAATACCTCGAAACCTTTCTGCAGGTGATGGTGATGATAGCTTGCTTTTAAAATGTACACAAGTTTTCCATCTTCATGAAGCAGACCTTTAAGATTTGGGGAACAGCAACACTGAATAAGTGCACAGAAAATCCCCATCCACTAGTAAGAGGAGCTAGGGAGGCATGAATGAGAGAAAATATTTCACATGGAAGATTAATGCTATATTTTTAAGTCTTTCTATGCTAGCACTCAAAACTACATTTCAGGTAGTATTTAAAGTGTAGGAATCTGCTGATTTATAAGATCAATGAAATTAAAAGACAAGGTGCAATGAAGCGACAGGCTTGAAACAGTGTGACAACACTTGTTAACATAAAAGGAAAACACAATACAACATTTTACCAAAAAATAGTTAACTCCAGAAGTTTGGGAAATGTTGTGTAGTATTTCTTCTTCAAATGAAGTTTTGTGGTATTTGAGCTGTGATTTGTAGATGACTAATAAATCTTTTAATATCAGTAGCAACCATGTTTTAGCTTAACACATATGTTCAGGTGGAACACATTTGAATTCTGAACTGGAAAGCACTTTAAAATGAAGTGTACCTTGAGTCCAGAAGTAGACTTGCTGCTGATCATGCCTGTAACTGTGAAGGTTTTAGGTTTGATGGATGAGAGATAGCCTTCAGATACCATAGGGATCTGCATAAAGTAAGACCTGAACTGAAAAGCAGGCCATTTCTTTGGAGTTACCTGAGATGATATGGGATATGCTGTGTTCTCTAATTTTCTTTCTGTGTGCTTACAAGGCACTTATCATCATTGCATTTTTCTTAGATTTAAAAATAGAAATAGTGATAGCAATTTGTGTGGGGGGGAAGGGGGGTGTGATTTTTTATTAATTTCAGGAGAAACAGATTGCTTAGTTCATAGGTATGGGTTATATACAGTAGATAAGGAGAAAAAAAATGGTATGCTGTATAATGCAACTTAAATATTTCCTTAAGGGTTATTTGGAAAGAATTTTGGATTTTCGGTCAAGCAAATCTGTTTGTGAATATCATCTGATATTCAGGGATTATTTTTTTTTTATCAAAGAAGACAGAAATGCCCACAAGCCAAAGTCTTTCAAAAGTCAGGCAGAAAAAAATGACTGAGTTTGGCTATGATGCCTTAGACCACATTTTGGTTTTTCATTTTTGTACCTGGAGTCCTTGATGTTTGGGCAGATATATCTGACAAGACTTACCATGACCAGGAGTACATATCCACAGTGTACCAGTCCTCCTTAAAAAGGTCATTTTGGAAAAAGTCATATGGTAACGAAGCTTGAGCTCAGAGGAGGGCTTTGTAGTACCACTACATGTATGTTGGTCAGGAAGCCTGTTTGAGAAAATTCCTTTGTGACTGTTTCCTGTAGGAGAAGGTTTTCCCTTCAGGGAGTGAACAGAGGCAGCTTGGCTTAGTGGGGGGTTTTGTAGTGCAGAAAAAAATCTCTCCAGTGTGACTTTACTCCTTAGCAGAGGAATGATGACCTCTCCTTCTGAATTTCCTGGGCAGCAAAGGAGATTAGAAGGTGTTCTGTGTGTTTGATGCTGTCTGCATCTGATAATGTTTCCTAGGACCACAATATTTTCTTTGTATTATCTGAAAAAACCAGGAGATATGTCTAGGTAGTAGAAAAGGAGAGAATGCCTCAGTAATTGCTCTACTGCTTACTGTCTAGAGGATTTTCTTAGGTTGTCTTTATCAACACCTTTCTGCCATGTCTTGATGTAATTTGATATTTTAATTTTTTTTTTTAACTTGGACCTTGCAATTTCAGAGAGATAATTCAGTGAGTTTGACATGTAATGACAGAAGCGAGGAGAAATGGTTTTTAGAAATAAAAAATCCAGTTAATTTTTTTCTTAGACTGCAAGTACAAAAAATGAGCTAGTCTTGTAATTGGTATCTGTTGTTTTCAGTGGTCATAGTTAATGCTGTTCGGGGTGTTCTGACTCTGCATTTAGACCCATGTGATTTAATAAGTTATTTTCAAATGTAACCATTCCACTGGGTTTTTTTTCATGCTAGGAACAGTTACAGGGAGACTTGCAATGTCACTGCAATGTATTTTTTATTATATAATTGAAATGTGCTTCATTCTGAACTGATTTACCATCACTTTTTTGTAGCAGAATTTACACAGCATGTAATTTTATCCTTATACTGCATTATCTATATTCTAGCTACTCACCCAATTAAGAGAAGTAGGAAAGAATACTGAGCCAATTAAATGAGCAAATTGACTGTTCTGAGGGTCTATTTAACAAGTTATTTTACATCAAAACCTACAATATTAATCAGATGGAGAATTTCTTTGGTTCTGACAAAAATGACAGCCTGTTACACATCTATGCTGGAGACATACAGTGCTTTGTCAAAATACTGTTGCAGTCGACCAACAAAATATTCCAGTCCTCTGTGGACAAAAGAGCTAAGAAATTTACAGAAACATCTTTATCAACCACAATTATCTTTTTGGAGTGCCAGATAACTGTTATTTTTTAGGTTCAAAATATCTGAGGAAGAGAACAGTTCAAAAATGTTAAACCACTTTACCACCACCCTGTGGTAAAGAAATCAGTCCGTATTTAAGAAAAAAAGAATCTGTAGAAAATTAGCATTTTTATTGCAATAAAAGCAATAGGCAATATTTTATCAGCTTGTGACCAGTATCACAGAAATGACTCATTGATTAACAGTGTTCTGGGTAAATAAGCACACTTTAAAATTTTGCATCTCAGTGTTAAATGCACATGTAACTTTAAAATACAGTTTTAGTTTGCACTCCTGCCTCCATATTATTAGCATTTAAAACAAAAACTAATTAGTGCCTCCATATTACGAGCATTTAAACCAAAAAACTAATTAGTTATTCTAATTCAGTTATGTCTGTGTTAATAGGATTCAGTCACAAATAGAAGTGATTTATCATCTATTGTGAATATAAAGCATTGGAAGGACAAATAATCATTTAAACAATTATGTCTATTTTTACTCCATTGATTTGGTAACTTGGTATGCCTTTTATGAGCATCCTGAGTAAATTGTAGGTGGGTGAGAAATTAATTTCCTAAAATTCTGTCTTTTCTCATGGTGGTAATAGAAAGTCAGTATTTTACAGAGGCAAAGTGGATCTGCCATAGGTAAGTATGTAGTATTGTGTGGAGGATGTTAAATGTAATTCCAAAGTGGTAGTGTAAATAATGACTGCAAATACATTTATTAATCTAAACTCCATAAAAGTCAGACAGGAAATATGAACTCAGTAGTAGGCTGTCACTTTGAATCACATGATAAAATAAACAGAATTGAAAATTTATCAGTAAAATAAATCAATGAAACTAAGTATGCCTGGTAATATATAAAGTGTTTTGGAAACAAGATCTGAATTTGTGCTTTAAATTATAAGTAAACCCCAGCATTCCTATAGGAAGGGGAAATGTTCTGTAATGAAGTGATAATTTGATAAATTCTGTTAGTTATTAAATCAAATTTGGTGCTTTCAAAGTATTTCCAATTGTTGTGTTCCACATACATGTACAGTACAAGCATGGAACTAATGCTGAAGCAAGAGAGCAGATCTGGAAAAGAAGTAAGATGAAGGAGATGTTTGCTATGCAAGGCTTGCAAATGTCAGTAGTTTTGCTTCCAACATGTCTTTGCAATATGTCCTTCTGCATTTTAGTGTTGTTACTTAGAAACCTGTTAAAGTCATTGTACAGGCAAAAAAGCTTTAGTTTTGTTTAGTTCAGCTTGCTTTACTGAATTTCAGTATTCACATCAACAACCAAACACACCATAAAACATGGCTAGAGAATGAAACCTGCATCATTCCTGCATCCATTTTAGCAAAGGATAATAATTAAGTTGTTCAGAATGGCTGAAATGCAAGAATCAAAATACTGCTTGACTACCTCTGGAGGGTGAGTGATTACATTGCATTGCGAACTGTGATTTGAAGTGAGAGGTTGCTGCTTTCCCTTCATTATGGGATTTTTTTGGTTTGAGTTTTTGGGGCTTAGTTCTGACATGTCTCAGAATTTTCCTTCTTTGGTAATTCTATATTGATTCTCATCTTCCAGTTACAAGGAAGCAGGTGAGACTCCTGTCAGCATTTGCCTTTGTTACCGAAAGATAGCAAAGTGATAGATTAATTACCAGCAATCAATCTTTCTTTCTT
>VYZP01081781.1:0-19962 GCA_013400635.1 Hypocryptadius cinnamomeus | reverse complement strand
TCGAGAGCCCACTCGGGTTCCACTGCAACATTTCTCCCTCCCAGCCTCTTCTACTTCCCTATATACTTCTGCCTCACCAAAAGCTTCGTACTTTTTTTCATGTTTTTATTTCTTGCTTTTAAAACTTCCTTTTTCGTACCTGTTCTCCAGCTACTTCCCTTGGATTCTTTTGCTACTAGGCTGTCATCTATGCTGTTAGTGCCAACCACATCTACAGTGCAGTTAAATCATTTATCAGATTCCTTTTTTACTTATTTTCCTCCTTTGTTCCTTGGAGTTGTAGCACTGTCAGTTCCCAATCACAGAGACATCAAACCTATACCCTGTCCCCTCCTTCTCTCAAATGGCACAATCTTTTACTGGGAACTGACTACTCTTATAGGATGCAATAGCCAAACCTTTTCACAGAGGCACATGATGATGTGTAAGTGTTAAGAAGATGGTTTACTATGAACTGGTTGGAAGAGATAAGTGAAACCTTGATACCCAAGGCTGACGCCCCTTGCAGTTTAGACAAAGGTTTGTGCTGACCATTCTGGGCGACTTATCATAAGAGAAAAAAGAAACATAAGAGGAAAAAGATTCAACTGAGATATTTTGGTTGTGGACAGAGCTAAGCAAAGACACAGAGAAGCTCCAAGGCAAGAGAAGTCCACCCCATCAGCCAAATACTACAGCAACCATTTAACTCTTTAGAGTTCAAACTCTACAGTCAGCAGGCAACTGACTGGAAGAAAGGCAACTTTCCAGCTACTTAGAGTAGCTAAGAGCAATGAGTCATAGGGTCAGCATCTGTGATGCTAAGAGTTTCACCTAGAAACATGAGAGAAAACAAGGACAGTAGCATCTGCTCACTAGGCTGCTCCATAAGGCACATCATGGGACCAAAACACACACACCCCCAACCCCCAAGTAGTGAGGGAGGACAGAGCCTTTCAAACCCTGATGCACAATACTCCAAATGAAAGTTGTTTGCAGTGACCTGTTGCTTCCACACCTTATAGGAAAGTTGCCTATAACATCACCCCCAAACTTCTGGCAGGTTACACTGTGACATGACACACTATGCCCAGGCAGATGCAGAAGGGTATGTGTGCAGGTGACAGAGGAAAAGGCAGTCAGAGAAGTGAATAAACATACAGGCAGCAGTGATTGAAAACTCTGAAAGTCTAAGGTCTCTGCAAATGCCTGAGTAAAAGCAGAGGCAGTCTCCCAGATCGATTATGCATGCATGCCACTGAAAACACAGACTGCTAAAGTGCCAGAGCTCTGCTGGATAATTTATAGGTTGGTGTTAGTATTCACAGAGTAGTGGGCAGAGTTCAAAGGAACGAGGTGAAGAATAAAAGTTTGAGCCTTATGAAAACACCATCACAGCCAGCATGAGCATCTGCACTAGAACGGGCTCCAGCTGTGCTGGGTACAGGCAGAAGCCAGCAGATATTATCAAAGTAGGAGCCATCAAATGGTGTCTTGGCACAGGGGCAGAGAGTTCAGGGAGGGTGTACAATCAGAGCATGCACGCGTGCAAACTTTGCAAGTGCTGAGCATGTGCCTGCTTGACTTTTGGAAAAGCAGAGGAAAGCTGTGTGCCAAACAGCCTGCAACCCATCTCATCTTCTAGCACAACACTTCCTCACAATCTTCTTGATTCTTCTACACTCGCCATACACCAGATTTCCTGGGCTACTTCTGTCACAGAGATATACACCAAGCAGGGAATAACTAAAGACCTTCATATGCCTTTTTCACTAATGGTCTCACCAGGATTCAAAGCCACGACTGTAGGGAAGAAATTAAGCATACTAAGCCATCCAAAATGCAAGCTTTATTTAGGCAAGCTTGAGTTTTCCAGCTTTATCACTGCCTGAGCCTCTTAGACATCCAGTTATCCGGAGACAAAGATGGCAAGACAGTGAGGTCATCAATTTACTGAGCCTTATGTCTGCTCACGTTTCAGATTAGACACAACACCAATGGCATTAGAATAAGTACTGTGCAGTAGACTTCACAGAGATGTAAAGCAAAGGCTGCCTCGCCCATCTTCGCTCCTCTCTCTGCAAGGCTACTCTAAAGCCAGATCTTACAAACAGATATGCAGGTGCACAGCATGTACTGCCACTGTTCACTGTTACCATCTAGTGCTGGAAACAGAGAGCAAGGGAAAGCACAATATACAGACAAGATGAAATAAGGGATTTAACCAGTATTTTTAGTATTGCATGCATGCCAAGATAACACCTTTAAACTCATTGTCATAGCTTCCACAGCACTCAGCAAAATCCTCTCCAACCCCACTCATTCCAAAAGAGAGTTGTCTGGAGGTACAAGTAATTTTCTGTTCTAGAACCATTCCTAAACAAAGCTCTCTGGCCCTTGCAACACCTACTCGAACTGGGAAGGCCCACAGGAATTTGGTATAATACAGTGTGCTGCTAAGTATTCTAACAAATACTCATCTGACTCACTTATTCCTGCAGGTTAGCCTTCAGGGACATTCTGTCTGGGTGCAGTACTCGAGGCTCAATCAATTATGGAAAGTTATCTCTATTAAAGGCCACAGAGGGGCACGCTTTAGAGACACAAATCACTTAGGATGAAAACCTTTTGTTCTACATTTAGGCAGCATCACACAACAAAATTCTTGTGTATGACTGGGTAATACAGTAATATAATTCAACAGAGTAATTGTCACTACAACTAGACTCCTCTCTGTACAATTAGAATATTAAGGTGGATTTTTCTCCATAGAATCTGGAGGACTACAGTATTGATGGATGCCCATTCTTTTAGTCATTAGAGGGTTGAGCAGGAAAGAATTGAAACAAGGAACCTATGTCTTTATTTTTTAAGCATTGGCAAAGAATCTCCATAAAGAGATGACAACACTATTACATGGAATGTGTAACTTGATTAATTCTGTTGCTAGACACATGATCATTAGGGTGTTGGCAATTAATCTATTGTTAGTCCACAGTATCATTCCAGGTGAGTTTTTACCTGCAATGCTATTACAAGTTGGAGGACAAAAGTACACGGTGCACAACATAGAATGTTGTGGGTTGGCAGCATCTGCTGATATGTCTGACAACCATTAACTGAGAAAAGGTTGGAATACCATCTCAAACCAATTCTAAGATGAAGAGTGTACCAAATGTGATTAAATAAATCAGTCTGTTGTCTATGATCTTCAACAAAAATAATTTCAACTCCATCTATTGAATTTGAGACCTTTTTCAGAGATAAGAAATAGAGATAGCAATTTGCTTTTGTCATGAAATAACTCAATGGCAGGATGAAAAAGAACGTTTGTGCCTCCTGCCCTTTCCATTTTATTATTTACCTCTGACAGTACAAAGAAGAGAGGTGTCGGGGGGAAAAAATCACAGAAGAACAATAACTACACCATAAAATAAAACACATGAAAATATCTAGACGGAGTCCAGCAAAAAGAGGCTGTAACGCCATGTTTGCATGGCAAGGTTCTGGGAACTGGGAGGCTGCAGGGGTGGATCCTCTGAGAACTTCCAGAAGCTTCTCCCATGTTCAGTAGAGCCAATGCCAGTCAGCTCCAAGACAAACCTGCTGCTGGCCAAGGCTGAGCCCATAAGAGAAACACCTCTGTGACAACCAATTTATGAAGAAGAAAATGTTCCTGCACAAAATTAATTGCAGTCAGAAAAGAGAAGAGTGACACTATATGACAGGAAGAACTCTGCAGAGCACCAAGATCAGTGGTGAAGGAGGGGCAGGAGGTGCTCTGGGTGCCAGAGCTGAGATCCCCCTGCAGCCCACACTGAAGACCATGGTGAGGCAGGATTTGCCCCTGCAGTCCATGGAGGTGCAGAGATCCACCTGCAGCCCATGGGGGGGACCCACGCTGGAGCAGGTGAATACCCAAAGAAGGTTGTGACCTCTTGGGAAACCTGTGCTGGATCATGCTTCTGGCATGACTTGTGACCTTGTGGGGGACCCACACTGAAGCAGTCTGTTCCTGAAGGGCCACATCCTGTGGAAAGGGATCTATGTTGGGGCAGTTTGTGAAGAACTGTGGCCTGTGGAAAGGACTTACATTGGAAAAGTTGGTGAAGAACTGTCTCCTGTGGAAGGGAGCCCACACTAGAGCAAGGGAAGGACTCCTCTCCCTGAGGATGGAGCAGCAACAGAAACAACATTGGATGAACTGACTGTAACCCCCATTCCCCATCTTCCTGCACTGCTGATAGCAGGAGGAGGTAGAGAAGCAGGAATAAAGCTAAGGCTGTGAAGGAAGGAGGGCTGCAGGGAGGTGCTTTTAGGATTTTTTTATTTCTCATTATCCTACTCTGATTTTGATTGGTAATAAATTCAACTGCCTTCCCCAAGTCAAGTTTCTCGCCCATGACATTATTTGGTGAGAGTGATCTCTCCCTGCCTCTGTCTCAACTCATGGACCATTTGTTATATTTTCTCTCCCTGTCCAGCTGAGGAGGGGAGTGGCAGAGCAGCTTTTTGGCATCCAGCCAGGGTGAATCCACCAGAAGCAAGACAGGAAAGACTTCAATGGAAATAGAAAGAAGAGGTATAAACTGTTAAACATATAGAGAAACAAAAATTACAGAGAAGAACAACCAAATCTCAAATGACATATGAATCAGTTTACAAACAGAATCCTTTTTCCAGCACAATTACGGTGACAGAATAATCACTGGAGAGCTTTAAGAAATCATTCACTGAGCTCTTACATGGGATAATCTAGCAAAGGGACCCAGGAGACCTTACAGATCTTAAAGAACAAACTCCTCAAAGCACAAGAACAGTTCAATTCAATTTGTGGAAAGCCAAGTGGGTGTGGAAGGAAGCAGGCAGCTGAATGGGAAACTCCTGACAGCACTCAAACACAAAAGGATGCGAATGAAAGGTGAAAGTGGGGGTGTGCTTCTCAGGAAGAATACTGAAACTCTGCCTCAGCATGTCAGGATGAAAATTAGAAAAGCTTGAAATTGCATGAAAATTCATAAAATGTGAAAGGCATCAAGGGCTTCTTAATGCACCCTGCTAGCAAAAGCATGACTAAGAAATCTGTGGGCCCAAAGCTGAATGGAACAAGAAACCAGTGGTAAAAAGAAAACATTTAGGTTGCCTATGGATGGCATTAGATAGTTTTTGCAACACTTTGGTAAGACACCACTTCAGCCAACAAACCTCCTGCATTATGCCACTTACTTTGAATATTCATCCTGCTGAGATCCATCAGTCCTTTCACGGTGTCCTTCAAAATGCAGGGCAGCAAAATCCCATGTTTAGTCTCATTCTCGTTCCACAATAATAAACTACAGTTTCCTTTGAAAACTGCAATGGACTCTTCATTGTTGGACCAGTGTGTCTCCCTATCTATACCAGATGAATGACGGGAAGTTTTGGGACAGAAAAAGCTACCTTGAGTGAGAATTAAGCTGTTTTATTTAAACAGATGGAAGATGTACACACAACATCACCAAAGCAAAGGACGCAGTTTGAATTGTTATAATTCTTTGCCACATGCCTACAGAAAGCTTGACAACAGCTAAGCTGTCAACATGCTATCATACCACCCATCCTGCTGACCAATCTTTGGGTTTTCTGTACTCCCCCAGTTATCTGTGTCCATCTGTTGTCTCCTGTCTCATCCTTAGCTTGCTAGCTCTTTGGGGCAGGGAACATTTTTTGCCCTGTGTTTGAACAAGCATTGTGTAGGTGCTACCACAATAGGCAGGAATAAAAATAACAACAATAATTAGGTTATATCTTAGTATCTCCTTGGGTTGGAAGGTTTCCCTCCTGACTTCACAGCAGTGTTCATAAACAATTATAACTTGGTGCAATATGGGGCCTTATAAACAAATAATTACATCCCAACCTACCTTCAACCATTTCACCAGTCATCCCTTGAGGGCTGATCTGCTGAGCTCTCCGTATGCTCCAAATGGTGAGTGTGTGTGAACTCAGTTTCAGCAGAAGATACCAGCCTTGCAGTGTAGCAGGACTAACACCTGCATATAACCCATAGATTTTCTTTGGACAGAACAAGCTTCCTACACACAAACTGTCGCCTCCTACTTTTGTGTGTCAACCCTGACTCATTTCTAGTTCCAAGAAGAAGAGTATAGTACCTTCATCCTCTACTCCCTCTGAAGAATGGCAAAAGCCTGCAGTTACAAGTTTATGTAAGATGGTGGAAAACAGTTACATTATAAACTGTGCACACAGATTGCAGCCAAGAACAACACTGTACAACTTCAACAAGTATATATTCCCAGATGTTCTTTGAAACTAAAAGGAAAATCTTCCTTCCTTGAGGCTCGCTAGGGAAACTGTCCCACTGCACTGGAGACACTCAAATTCACTCCTAGGCCCAAGTGGATCCAGACAGGCTGTTAGTGAAAATCTAAGATTCAGGAAAAGATAGCAGTAACATGTCACATAGTATGTCTTGGACTGCTTGCTAGTAGCTGAAAGGCTCTGCTGAACTTTCAGGCAAGAAAAGCCTCACGTACCAAGAAATATCCCCCTCTCTTAAAGTGCCACAAGCCCCTCTCATGAGTATGGAAGTCTACTGAATCAAGCATTAGGCTCTCTCTTCTCAAATCCACCGGGTGCAAAGACACCTCCTGCAATGCCTCATCCACACAACTCTGCTTGAGGACACTGGAAGAAATATGTTGCAGTGAGGAAAATCCTTTGCCCTTGTCTATTTCTTCTGATGGAAGAGCACAGAAAAATTATCTTGTAACTTTAACACACCATACAAATCTGCGGTGGTTTTAGATAGGTGAAAGCAGAAGTGTAAGCCCTTTTTTCCATCTCCAAATAATTTCACCAAATCTTCCCAGTGTAAATTAATCAATAACCAGGATAAAAGTCTCCAATAACTTCCAATTCCTAGTTATGAAGATGCAGGAAGTTGGGCCAGCCCTCTGCTTGTTTATCTGCAGAAATAGAGAGGCTTACAGTGCTGGATGCTAATGTAACACTACTGAACACACAAGCTCCCTCAGGTCTTTTTGGGATGTGCACTGTAAAACTGGATTATGCCAGGGGCATGGAAGGTGCTGTAGGGCAATTTGCAGAGGGAACGATTCACCCTGGCTCTGCTTCCCCACGCTCCCACCACAACTGCCAGTGAGGGGACAAGCCTGCCTCTCAGGCACTGCAAGAGCTGTTGGGAGCAGACATCAGGAGTTCAGGCAGCCCATTCCCTTCTGAACCTGTCAAAACTACAATAAAACAACCTAGATAAAATTATGTGTCTCCTGTCTCATCTGCTCTTAAAACTTCCTGTGATGAGGGCACTACAGCCTCCCTCAGGACACTGTTTTCCTGCTTAACTTTCCAAATACTCATAAAGCTTTTCCTAGCACTTACCTCCACATCTTCCTTGCTACAAATTAAGCTGATTACTTCTTGTCCTATCCCCAGTGGACACAGAGAACAATTAATCACTGCCTTCTTAAAACAAGCTTTAAATATTGGATGGCTTTTCCCTCGTCAATCTTCTCTCTAGTCTAAACCAACCCAACCAATCCTCTCCTTGCAGATGGCGTTTGCCACTCTGGCTGCTCTCTCCTCATCTCCTTCCACTGTTTCTGGTTTTCCTGCTCTCCTGGATGCAATGCTTTGCTATGGCTTCAGCAGTGGCTGCTAGCGTAGAAAAACTACTGCCTGTGTGCTACACGTGACACTCCTGTTAAATATACCCTAAAATGGGATTTGCCTTTTTGCAACATCACCACACTGTTGACTCATATTCAGTCTCTGACTCACAGTAGTGCCTCCCAGATCCTTTTCTGCAGTTCTGTTGCCTGGCTTGTTATCCCCCATTTTACATACAGGCATTTGAGTAGATCTTTCCAAGTACAGTACTTTTCATTTGTCTTTAATAAATTGCTTCTTATCAAATTTAGACCATTTTCTAGTTTAATTGGTAAATTATCTATGTTGTGCCAAGAAAGCAGATCAACTTCCAACCTCATGTTACACATTGGCAACAAAGAGAGCATGAAAGGAAGAACTGCTGTGCTCAAACTTCTTAAAAATAGTTACTGTCTTACCAGAAGCTTAGCAATTCACTACTCCCTTTTCACTCTGCATTCTACCTGATTCTGGCAGGTTGACCCTGGCTGGATGACAGGTACTCACCAAAGCCGTTCTACCACTCCCCTCTGCAACTGGACAGGGAGAGAAAATATAAAGAAAGGCTCATGAGTTGAGGTAAGAGATCACTCATCAATTAATGTCACAGGCAAAACAGACTCAACTTCAGGAAATTAATTTAATTTATTACCAATCAAAATCAAAGCAGGATAATGAGAACTAAAACCTAAAAACACCTTCCCCACATCCCTCCCCCTTTCCTGAGCTTAACTTTATTCCCAATTCTCTACCTTCTCCCCACCAGCAGTGCAGGGAACTGGGGAATGGACATTATGAGCAGTTCATCACATGTTGTTTCTGCTGCTACTCCCTCCTCAAGGAGAGGAGTCCTTTCCCTGCTCTAGTCTGGGGTCCTTTCCATAGGAAACAGTCCTCTATGAATTCCTTGAGCAGGAGTTCTCATGGGTTACAGTTCTTCACTTCTCCAAAACAGATCCCTCTCCATGGGGTTCAGTCCTTCAAGAACAGGCTGCTCCAGCGTGGGCTCCCATGGGATCACAAGTCCTGCCAGCAAACCTGCTCCAGTGTGGGCTCCTCTCTCCATAGATCTGCAGGTCCCTTCCAGGAGCCTGTCCCAGCACAGGTTTTCCAAGGCATCACAACCACAGAGCCCCTCCTGCCCTGCCTTCTTTGCTGACCTTGGTGTCTGCAGAGTTGCTACTGTCACATATTCTCCTTCCGTTCTTCTCTGGCCATCATTGCTTCTGTGCAAAATTTTCTTTGCTTCTCAAGTACAATATCACAGAGGTGTTACTATCATTCCTTGGCTTGGCCTTAGCCAGCAGAACATCCATCTGGGAGCCAGCTGGCATTGCTTCTGCTGGACGTGGAGGAAGTTTCTGGCAGCTTCTCATAGAAGCCACCCTGTAGCCCCCTCAGCTACCAAAACCTGGCCGTGCAAACCCAATGCACTGATACACCGCGGTCTTTGTAAATTAACAGCAGCTCCCTCTAGCTTCATGAAATACATTTACTCCATGAAATCACAATCTGCTGCCAAAAAAAGCACAGCAACATCCTAGGCACCACGTCGTTCTATGACCCAAGCTAGCACCAAACAGAGCTGCTAGCACTCAATAGCTCATATCAACCAACAAGGAAGAGAAGGGGCACATTTAAAAAACTAATTATATTGAACTAGATCCTTAAGACCAGGCTCAACAAAATTATGACTTGGTCCACTGGTATTAGATACACCCTTAATATGTATTTGATTAATGACCTATATGAAATTACATCAAGGATCAATGTTTATTTGTATTTTCTCCTTAAAGTCCTTAGCATTTGATTCCCAGATATGCAGCAGGTAGTTTTAATGCATATACCTGAAATTATATTATATCATACCCTCTTTGACAATGCTGCTTGAGCTGACCAGACAAACTGGCATATACTAATACCAGGATATCAGTGAATTAACAGGCATTCTGAGTCCCTCAAGAAGGCTGGCCTTAGTCTCCCCACAGGAACTCTGCACTCTCTTTGCCCCCCTTCAAAAAGTCAAAGTAACCAATAATTTAAAATTTCTTTTTCTTTGTGGTCTACAAAAAAAAAATGTAGTGTGTAACCAGCCATCATAAGAGAACAATAAATTACTAGAATTTCTCTCACCCAGAAATTAAAAAGTATGTTAACTGAATGTGTCCAGAGGAGGATAAGAAAGCTGGTGAAATGCTAGGACACGTGTCCTCTGAGGAGTGGCTAAGCACTCTGGGTTTACTTAGTTAGGAAAAAAAAAAAGGGGATTGAGACACAAGCCCACTGCTATCTACAGCTTCCTGAGGAGGGGAACTGGAGGGAGGTGCTGAGCTCTTTTCCCTGGTATTCAGTGACAGGACATGCAGGAATGATTTAAAGATGCAGCAGGTGAGGTTCAGATCAGATATTAGGCAACACTTCTTTACAGAGAGAGTGACCAAACACTGCACGAGGCTTCCTAGAGGGGTGGTCAATGCCCTATGAGTCTCAGTGACACTTGCACAATGCCCTTAATAATATCTCTTAATGTTTGGTCTGCCCTGAAGTGTTGGACTAGTTTGAACTGGAACTATTCTATTCTATTATCAGATACATGAAGCTTTCCATTCAAGGAACTCAGTGGTTTACAAATTATAATTTTGAATTTTCGGTGAATGGCAAAAGTGATGACTGATATGAAAAACTAGTTAAACACACTCTGGGAAAGAACTGCAGACTTCTGCTTCTTAAGTTAATACTTAAGACCCATCCTGCCTGCTCTGCTGACACTCAATACCACTGTAATGAAGTTCATGGGTCATGGATCAGAACATGCTGAGGAACATCTGGCTGAAAAGTCTTACAGAAAAGGACCTGAGCTCCTGGTGGACACTACACTGAATATCAGCCAACAACATGCCCTTGCACAAAAGGCAGCTAATGGTATTGTGGGCTGCATTAGAAATGTTGCCAGCAGGTTGAGGAAGGGGATCCTTCCCTCCACTCAGCACTGGTGAGGCCAAACGTGGAGTACTGTGTGCAGCTCTGGACTCCCCAGTACAAGAGAGAGGCAGACATAACAGGGGAATCCAACAGAGGGCCAGGAAGAACATTATG
This sequence comes from Hypocryptadius cinnamomeus, assembly GCA_013400635.1. NCBI lineage: Eukaryota > Metazoa > Chordata > Aves > Passeriformes > Zosteropidae > Hypocryptadius > Hypocryptadius cinnamomeus. Next base: position 9,216 of record VYZP01081781.1, on the reverse strand, counting down.
AGTGTCTCCCAAACTAGGAAAGGCTGGGAATGCTAAGACTGTTTAGTCTGGAGGAGAAAATACTTTAAAGGGTCTCTGGAGTGGGCAGTACATAATTACCTGAAGGCAGGGTGTAAAGGTAACATAGCCAGGCTTTTTTCAGTGCAGCCCAGTGACAGGACCAGAGGCAACGAGCACAGACTGAAACACGGAAGGTCCTGCCTGAACATCACGAAACACTTTTTTACTGGGAGAGTAACTGAGCCCTGGCACAGGTTGCCCAGGGAAGTTATAGAGTCTCCCTCCTTGAACATATTCAAAAGCCATCTAGACATGGTCATCATTTCTGTGTGGCCCTCTTGAGCAAGGGGTTGGATCAGATGACCTTGAGAGTCCCTTCCAAATTTAACCATTCTGTGATTTTCACCAGCCATCAGCAGGTCAAAAATCTTCCTAGAAAATAATTGCTCTGTGGCTTAATCTGTTTTTTTTTTTTCAAATGTCTCCTGATGCTATAGCAGATCCTTCTGTACATTGATACTGCAGATGGTGCAGAAAGGAATTTAACAGCTAGGACGGGTTCCTTCTCAGGACAATGCTGCTATTTCACTTACTGCATGAACTGATTGAGATCTTTGTGAGATCAGTTTAATTCAGATTTTTGCAATGCTCAGAAAGGTCAGACAGGTTATTCCCTCCTTTCCATTACTTCCCAGAACTAGTGAAGACAGAAAACACAGTGGTCAAAAAAGCTCACATCAAACTGTTTAATACTGTTAAGAATATATTGCTCACATCAGCAGAGAAGTTTATTCCAGATAAGATCTCAGACTAAAGCAAGGACTCTTATCTTCTCTATGCATCCCCAACACCTGGGAGCACAAAAGGAGGGCAGCACGGCCTTCCATTGGCTCTTCCAGTCTAATGAGCAGAAGAGAGTTCAACCAAGCAAGGGAAGGACATATAATTTTCTCACTTCCTAATGCTCCAAGGACCAGAAGAGAAAGTATCAAAAAGTGCACATCACAACCTTATACGTGTGTTCAGTGACTGACATCCACGTGTAGTAAATGAAGGTCAGTTAGATATTTGTGAGTAACAAGAGCATTGCAACTTGTGGCCTAACTTGCACCACAATTTGATTCACTTATATGTCCAACAGCAACTATAAGAGTAGAAAATTAGAAGAATATCAAACTGGGCAGAAAGCCTCTCTAACACCTTGAAAAGGATCTCTTTTCCATTTTGCTTTTTAATAAAAATGAAGTATTTTGTAAGAAATACTGTTGTCTACCTGGTAATTACTTAACTCATATCAGTTGAAAACTGTGCAGTTACAGAAGGAAGAAGGTTCACACTTAAGATGAATGAAGAACTCTAAGCTTAAGGTGAACAGATTTTTCTACAGCCCTTGCCTTGCTTCCCTCCATGACTAGTCATGAAGACAGGACAGAAGGTCCTTCCACACATCCCTCACCAGATCCCATTCCTCCACACTCCATTTAGTTTCTGCAGTTCAAGCAGATTTCTTTTCCCCCTGAAATCAATGTTTAATTAACACATTATTGGGAAAAAAAAAAAATGGGATGCAAGAGCAGACTGAAACAAAGCCAGCACTACCCTGCTCTGCAGATGCAGCCAGTCCCATTAGACAATTATCCTACTGGAAAGTTATTCCTCTCCTCATCCTCCTTCAGCTGCCAGCAAACATCATCCTCTTGCTTAGTTACCCTTCTTTCTGTCCCCACAGGACTCTCTCCTTTCTCAGAAGTGGTCCAAAACAGCAGAAAAGACAAAGTGGCGGGAGAAGGGGAGCAAGTGCTCTCTGTGTAGCCTCACAGTATGACTGAGGTCTCATCTTTAATCCTACCATCCCCACAGGAGCAGCACACTGATTCCCCTGATGACCACCCCATCAAAGCAGCAAGCAGAGCAGAAACAGGGCAGTGTGCTGTGCCATGAGCAGGGGATTCTCACAGGGTCAAACTCACAAGCAGATCCTGGAACCACGCACAGCTGTATGTACCCAAAGGCAGCAGAGATGGTACCGGCAGCTTCAGAAAGTTTACATCATACCTCCCCCTATCCTCATCAATTATTATTCTCTCCCATTCCTTGGCTCTCATCCGGCTGCTGGGAGGTACTTGGATGCAGGGGATGCTGCAGCACTGTCAAGGGCATTATAAGGCAGGCCCAGGGCTTGAGCGCCCTCCCTGCTACATACACCCCACCCTCCCTGCACCCACACTACAGAGCTGGTGCAGCCAGCAAAGGACAGCAGAGCCCATGAACTCCTGGACTGAGCCGCCCTAGTTATGAAGGGACACATCAGGATCTTTGAAAGAGTCCACCATCCCAGCACTGTCATTCCCGGGACCCAAAGCTACTAGTGTTAATTAGATCCCATGATGTGATGGATGACAAGCGGCAGGGCTAGGAATGACACAAGCAGATTGTGTTTGGAATAAGCCATCCCTCACCATCAAGGGCAGAGGAAAGGAATTTGGAAAGGACAGGAGCTCAGCACACCAGTGAGAGACAACAGATACACTGACAGCCCCAAAATCCCCGATACACCCTTCCCACCACCCCAGCTCGTTCCTTCTGCCAGCAGACAAAAAACAGGCAGGGGAGTATGCCTGCAAGAGAACTCAGGCACGTGGCTGGGAGAAACAAGAAGAAAGCTCTGAGACAAGGGGAAGCAAAGCAGATGAAGGGCTAATCCACCCAGTAGCAAGAGGCCGGAATTCAGACAGAGCTGAACTTCTGACAGCTGTAAGTGAACCTCCACCACCCTCTGAAAAGCCACACAGTGATACCCACAGCAGCCCAGAGTCTAAAGAGGCTGAAGGCTTTAGCCCAGAGAGAGCACTTTGCCAAGCTGGCTGTGTGGTGCACAGTCCACAAGAGCTGTCCACGGTGCTCAGACAACACTGTTTTCTGTGAGTGGTAACAAGAGAAATTGTGTTCCCGCCTTCCCTTAAGGAAGAACACGGGATCTTCCAACATCACCAGTGTATTTCCAGTAGGAGTCTTGTTGCTCCAACCAAAAGTCATGGTTTTTCCATTAAAAAAAAAATTCACAAAAGGGTATAAACAGAGCACTAAAAGTGCCACCCATTGCCCACAACAAGTTGAAAGGCAGAGCAAATTTCTCCCATGCTGTCTTTCTATGAACGTGTCTTCATCTGGCTGTTTGGATGGCAGTGACAAATCAAAACACCACTTCTGATTCTCAGAGTCCTTTACACATGAATTGCCATTATCTATGCCCAAGTGAGGAGGAACAAAAGAAAAGAAAAAGCAAACAACCTGATCCAAGATAATGCAGTGTACTGGTTTCAAGAAGATACCAATCCCTCTTGTATCTTGGTTTCAAAAATTAAAAGTATCTTCCTCACCACTTGCTGTATGAATTACAAACCAGCTCTGCTAGAGTGACAGACTGCTATTACATAGAGAAGGGGGACAAGGGAGAAATGAGAGCTGATAGAATTTTCCAAACCTTAACCAAAATTTGGGTAATTTCTGGCTCCAGCTTGGGCAATTGTCCAAAGATAAAGCCTGTCTTTTCTTCATGCTGGTGGGGGGCAAGGGCAGATAAAGCTGGATGCATTTTGTTTTTAAATTAAGCACCATGTTTCCTGCATCATCATCAGAGGTCATGTATTATCCTGGCTTTTGGTCATCATAAAGCTTCTGACTCCTTCAGTTTGTTCTTAGACAAATCACTGTGTGTCCTTACCATTGATACAGCCTATCACAGCTCAGCCAGTATCCTGACATCCACCTGCTGCCCACAGCACAGAGCTAAAGAAGAGGGCAAAGGAAAACAGATCGGAGGGGGAATACACTCTGCTTCTCAAGAAAAATACTCAAAAGAGCCCTGGAGGAGGCTGCAAAAAGGAAGTTCAGTAGATCCACCAAAATACCACTGCTGAAACAAGAAAAAGGGAACTAAACTCTACCTTCCCAGTAATAATGCAGACAGGAGCCCAACCATCTTGTAGAGCCTGAAGGTGTCCTCTAGGTTGAGGGTTTAAATCCAATCCTAACACCAAAAAAAAAAAAAAAGAGTTGCCTGTACCTGATGGCTTGGCAACTTGCTTAGAAAGGGAAGAAAGTAAGGGACAGAGGAGGCGTATTAATTTTGTTTTTGCACAGGGACTTAAAATCCACCATCACTGCTACCACAAATTACCCCTGGCACCATCTCTCACTCTCTGAATGCTTTTTCAGGAACTGAGATCTCCTCTCACTTCAAGGATGCAAAACATTCAGCGTCGGGGTAAATTCCAGCACTATATCAATGTTCTTCCTTGGGTCTGAATCACTGGGGAAAAGGAGGAACCATAAAACCTTGGGCCCACCTTTGTCCTTCAGGGCATCAGGGAGATACCAGGGAGGCAGTCTCCACAGGATGGGAGCCGGCACACAGGCCCTGCAATACATTCTGCCTGCTGCTTAGATGGCCACCACATTATCTTAGAGAGCAGTCATGTAAGAGCCCAATGTAATGAGGATAAAAAGGTATGAGAGAGCATGGAAAGGAGGGCTACAAAGACAGTGAAGGGCCTAGAGGACAAGCCTTACGAGAAACAGCTGAGGTCACTTGGACTGTTCAGTCTGTAGGAGACAGGGAATGCCTCATCAGAGTCTCCAACTTCCTCATAAGGGGAAGTGGAAGGGCAGGCAGTGATCTCTTCTCTCTGGTGACCAGTGACAGGACTCGATGAAATGGCCTGAAGCTGAATCAGGGGAGGTTTAGGTTGGAAGGAAGGAAAATGTTCTTTACCCAGAGGGTGGTTGGGCAATGGAAGAGGCTCCTCCCCAGGGAAGTGGTCACAGCACCAAGCCTGACAGAGTTCAAGAAGCATTTGGACAATTACCTTCAGGCACATGGTGTGATTCTTGGGGTGTTTTGTGCAGAGTCAGGAGTTGGACTTCCAGCTGAGGATATTGTATGATGGTAAGATTCCTACAAGCACAGGAGCTGCAGCACAACAACCACTTCCAAAGTAACTGAGGTAAGAGGGACAGAAGGGAGAGATCAGAAGGTAACTATTGGTGAAGCTGGGCAGCTGAAGCAAGATTAGCTCCGGTGAGCACAAACCAGGGGAGCAGAGGAATCTCTCCAGGCATCACCTAGAGCAACCATGTGAGGCACTGGACACACCCCTGCCCCCATCCTCCTGCCTGTAGCTTACCACTGCACCTCAAGGTCAGAGAAAGGAGAAAAGCAAAAGCCAAACACCAGTAGCTCTGGACTGATCTATTTATTCAACTTTTGCTATTGTTCCATGAAGTGGAAAGATCCAGAAAAACTGAGACCTCAGAGCAGGCACAGCCACAAAGAGGAAATGAGAAGTAGCAGCTGGCAGAACCACAGGAGCACCTTCCTGCCACAGCTCCCCTTGCCCTGGGTGTGAGCAGCCCATAACCAAAGATGGAAGTCAGTCCTTCACACCCAGAAAAGGAGGGTGGTGAGCAGTTCCATGAGCCTTGGAGAGGGTCCTGAACATCCTGAAATGCAGGAAAAGCTTCCCTCTTGCTCTCTCAGCTCCCTCATCCCCACATACCAGTCAACCCAGCCACCCACTAAGGCTTGTCAGGTCCTACACTATGTTCTAGCTGGGGGAAGGAAGGAGGGAGAGACTCTTATCTCCCTTTGCTTCCCCACCCCAGCCTTTTCCCTGCTCCACTCCGACCTGAAAAGCCATGGCTCTCCTGCACATCCTACAACAGAAACAGAAGGAGCTTTTCTACGCCTCTCAATTCACCACCCTCCAGGCTCCAGCAGGGACTGCATGGAAATGGCGATATTCCTGTATTGTCTGGATCAACAGTACGGATAAGCTCAAAGAAGGCAAGAGAGGATGGCATGGGAGGATGAGGCGGGAATGCTTTGTTCCATCCTGGTTCCAGTGCAGCCCACCCCCTCTCTCGATTGCAATGCCCTCCAGCTCGGACATGCAAGGAGGCATTGGAAAGGGAGGGGACCTGGGACGCTTATGAATTTTGTTTCCCCTATCAAGGGGACAGCACACTCCCTCGAGCATGCCTGGCTGTGACGGAGCTCCCTGGAGTAACCTTTATTCCAGTGTGTCGCAAGCATGTATTTCACGGATGGTTACACTGCATCATTATCACCAGACGTTCATTTGACCAAAATAATGTTATTAGCATCGTCAGGTCCATTTCCCCCCACACAATTTCTCCCTCCCCAGTGCACATACACTCCCTCCAACCCCCAGGCCCCTGCCATCCACACAGGGCACACCCCTCCCCGGCACAAAATCTCATGATGTGTGACACAATGTCCAGGAAAAGAGAACGGCAAGAGGGGCTGGCGAAATGGATGGACGTGCCTTTGGCAATTACTGCGTTCCTTACCCTCTGCCAGTGTTTACCAACCACACAGACACACAAAGATGCACACGCAAAAATGGAAATTAAATCACCGACTATCCAAGGTACATGACTATGGGTGTACGCGTGTACCCAAGCTGCGGTCACAGTCCTATCGGGAGCCCAAATCTGTGTGGCATGAAGTAAAGGTCATCGTGCCACTGTTGCGATGCACTAAAAAAAAGCCGCAGAGCCATCAGGATGTAACATAGAATTTTCTCGTCAAGGGATGAGAAACCTTCGGGGGAGTGGGGGCTGGGAGGAGGAAAGCGGGTGTGCAGATGGGGGGGATGGGGGAAAATGGCAGAAAATGGGGAGGAAAATGAAGAATACAAAGCTCCACTTCGCTAATCCAAGATAGACAATCCATCCCTTCCCCCCCTCTCTACACCCTCCCTCCCTCCGAAATGTTGGTGCAGATGGATTTCTGTATCTTGGTTTTGCAGCAGTGGGTCTAATGACTCCCATACCAAACCCCCTCGCTATGATAACCCCTCCCACTAATTTTTTTTTAGACCCGGCTGAAGAATAATGTGTTTTTAGAGATAATGGGTTTTATAAAAAGAAAAGAAAAAGGGACGCAGCGCAGACATTATGCGAATAAGCTGCTCCCCGCATCACCCCCATCTTCTCCCAACCACACATTCTGATTTCATCCCCTCCCGTCATTCTCCAGCCTTCCCCCATCAGCTCCCCCAAGGAAAGGAAAAAACCCACAGCGCGATCTGGGTAGCCGATCTCAAAATCCCAAGCACTAATCTGCTTGAATTTGTTCTTCCCCTTATATAAGCAGCAGCACGTCAACATGTTCAGTGGAAACGCAGCGTAAAATGAGGCCAGGCTACAGCCATGGAGCAGGGGTGATATCGGCAGATATCGCTTCTATCGAGAAGCCATCGCCACCAGGTTGATGAAATCAAGTATTGGGCTTCCAGCCGCTCCCTTGCTTTATTTATTTATTTTTCAATGCTTACTCTAATTTTACTTTGTTTCATTTTGGTTTCGCTCTACTTCATTTTTGAAAGGACAAAAGTGAAATAAATAATTAAAAGCCTAGAGACATACCCCACCAGAAGGTGCCCGAATGCTCCAGAAAGAGAATCCTCACCTCCTAACTTTGGGGTTTGGTTTTTTGTTAAATAAATAAATACAGTCCTGTTGCTCACATTATCCCCAAACTTCCAGTGTCCCCAGCTGCACCTCCCTACTCCCAAAAACCAGACACTTTGTTAGCGAGAGATAAAGGTTTAAGAAAGTGCCGAATACTGAAAAGGAACTGATAGAGAAATGGAAAATTATGACTATACAATAATCCAGTTCATTCAGCTGATAAAGTGCGTTCAGTCGCAAACCCATGAGCAATAATCTGCAACCTCCTCCCCCCAAAATACTACTAACCCTTATATAAACTTGCTAAATGCAACACTGATGACCATTTCAAATGAAACCAGTGACAGACGTAACACCTTTCTGGTTAACGCTACAATTAATAACTGACCGTATCATCACGGCAAACAAAACCTTTTGTGATCAAATTTTCCCCCACCTACTCAACCTTTCTCTTAGACTTTTCACCTATCTAGTTAAGAGCTTGCCCCCTCAAAAAATAGCCCCTTAAAATTTGCAATAAGAAGGTATTGGTGAGCGGTCATTTCAATATTCACCTTTTTAGGAGGGCTGTGTGCTTATCTCAGAACAATTACGGGTAGTAAAAATACAGGAGGGACAAATAATATTTAGAAAAAAACCAAAATAATTTCTTAAAACTATCTGCAACGAAGTGTTGAACAGTTTGACTACAGAAAGGTGGAACGAGAGCTTGGAAAAGCAAAAAGCTGTAAGTGTGCTTTTTATAAACGATTCAATGTTTTTAGCCCCGGTTCTACCTCCCCAATCCTTTGGTTTTTCTGCCGCTGATCTCATGCCTAATCTTTTTTATTGTTTTCTTTTGAGGGAGGAGGGGCAGAAATCAGGAAGAAAAAAAATTGAAAGTGTTCAATTTTAACAAAATACATTCTTAAAACAGCACTGTTAAATATGTTTTTTCGTAGCCACATAAAATTACCATTAAAATAAATTTAAGAGTAAGCAAAAGACAAGTCACCTGCAAAGCACCAGAGTCGGTGCCCTTAGGTAGGAGAATTACATCACTCCCTGACTCAATGGTGTTTTCTTTTAAATTAAAAAGCAGGTGTATTTTTTTCTTACGGGGAAAAAATAAACTATAAGAAAAAACTATAAAACCGTTATTTCACACAGATTTTGCACGAAAAAAGCACTGAACCAACCTTTAAGGTCACTGACTGCCTGAAAACCCACAGCAGTCACTCACGGTGGAAGTTTTCAGGCAAGACGGCTACTAAATCATTAATACAAACAAATGGAAGGCGGGGAAGAAAGGCGCTACCGTAATAGATCCGAAGACTTGGAAGAGGCAAAAAATATTAAAGAAAAAAACTTTCCTTTTCAGCCTCTCTTCTTTTCTCGTTAGTATTTAAAAAAAGAAAAAAAAAATCCTTGAGCTTTAGTCAAACAGCAGGCTCTCTCTAAGGGTCTCCCTGCTGTAACTCAGCGTAGTGTCTTCTTTTTCGAAAGCCACCCCCCCCATCAATTTTCCATTGCAAAATGCCCCGCCACGGGAACTGCGATCTCCCAAAAAGTCTGACCAAAGGAGCCGGAGCGTCCCGAGGGTCGGTGCGCGCCCACTCCGCCCGGGCGGGCAGCGCCCAGCCCCGCCGGGGCAGCAAGGAACCGGGAGAGGGATAAAACGATCCGAAATAGTTGTCGTGGGAAGGGTGAGGAGAAACCCACCCGCGGAGCTCCGGAGCG
>VYZP01081780.1:0-11310 GCA_013400635.1 Hypocryptadius cinnamomeus | reverse complement strand
CAGAAACAGAAAGCTATTTCTAAATGTTTCCTTAATTTTTAAGTTCTGTACTAACTTCACTAAGCAAATATTCAGAGAATCAGACACAGAAAAGAGTGAGTCTTGCCTTAGAATATTTAGCTATGATAAAAATTCAACAAATCATTGCTTTCTCTAGACTGAAACATATTATTTGTTAATATACTTATAGGTTAAAATAATTATTGGCAAAAAAATGAAGAAGCATTGTATTTAAAATGCTTTTCACCCCTCCATCTTTAATTTTTTTCCTGTTACTTTCCTCAAGAGCTTAAAAAAAATAACAGGATGATATCTTTATTGTGGACATGTAAGCAAATGACCTTTTGATTAAGAAAGTATCATATACTTTCTTTGGTTAAGAAAGTATCATCCTTCTTGCATAAACCCAAAAGTATGTGGATGCCAGCATAGCTGCAAAGCATTCCAAATTTGCCATGGAAACAACATTCTTATTTCAAAATATTACAACTGCTCACTGCAGACTATTGGCATGAAAGCTCCCAATCCAAGCTCATTGACAGCTTCTGGAGTGGACAGATGAGGCATGGAAAATATTTTAAATTAGTTCATTCATCTTGCTCAGACATGGGAAGAGATGGAGAATTTTTCACGTTTATAGAAAAAAAAGCAGAGAGAGAGAGAGAAAGAAGGGTAGAAGAGGGGAAGCAGGGAAAGGCAGGAGTAAAGCTGAGTGAAAATGTGGAGGAAATGAAGGAAAAAAAGGTAGAAGGAGGATAAAAGTAGGGTAAAAGAAGAAGGGGGATAAAGTGATGGGAAAGAGGAGAAAGATAGAAAGGGAGGAAATGGGGAAAGAAAGCACCTTTTTATATAAATTATTACCAGTTAAGCCAAATTTCACACATAATGCATTTTTTGTTAATTAGAAAATATACACCCCAACACTAGCCAAACTAGCAGATGTTTTTTAACTGGTTTTGATTTTATTTCCACAGTTTTCTGAGAATCAACACTGGGTTTTATTACCGCATTGAACACATCCAGATTTAAATTATTTTTGTCCTAAGGACTCAGACTACAGATATTTTTCAAACATGCTTCAGAAACTCTGCCATACACATCCAAGTTAAAGAATACAATAGATTAAATATATTTATTTAATACAGTGTCTTATTGCCATGGATGTCATTGGAGCCCAAGATATTATAAGGGAAATGGCTTACAGGAGAGACTCATGTTCCAATGCCTCCTAAGAATATGATTCTGACAAATTCAGACAAAGATGGGCTTCCTCCTCCTGCTTGGAACTTGAATCACTCCATGGTTACACCTAGAAATTGAGTACTGTACGAAAACCCTAGGAAAATCAAAAATATCTGGTATGTACATGTCAAACTTCAGTGAGAAGCTCATAGGGAATCTCACCACAAATAATGAAGGGCATGGAAATTTATGTATGAACATAGATTTCTTTTGTATCAGAATAATGAAAAAATATCACAAAGGTCTGCAATTACTGACTTTCTGCAGAATCAGTTGTAATTCCTTATATAAAGAGGTTTTGAATACTATTTATTTGAATGTATCAAATCATTCAAACATATTTCTCATTCTAAAAGTAAATAGAAAAGTGAAACAATGTTCTAAAAGAAGCTGAACAAAAACTGAATGTGTGTCTTGGGCATTTTCAACAGGGATACCCCCTATGGATAACATCTGATTATATTTTGTGCTGCTATTTCCTGTACACAACTCAAATTTTGCTTCATACAGAAACATGTATGTCTAATGTTTGTATCTGTTAGGTCTTGTCCTTTAACTAGCTTTTCAGATACAGTGATTAGGTTTGAAGGAAGTTAGACTTTTCCTCATATCTTTATGTTCAATGTTTTCCATTCTACAATTTCCTGCTCTGGGAAATACTTTGTATCTTTGATGGCCATGGAATTAATTTGTTTAGTGTGAGTATTTAGCAATGACTGTTATTGAAGGGTAAGCTGGTCTCTCTTCCACTGTGACGCCTAGTCCAATAAAACTGCATTACAGAAAGAAAATTTTTATAAGCTGATTACCTGTTCAGTGTGTTTACTGACTCATCTATTTGGTCTAAGTTGACCTATTTAGTATGAAAACTATTTTGCTAGATTTTAAAATACATATTTTTGCATCTTTGCCATCTGGCTGCACACTTCTCTTTCCCAAAAAGGATAATCCATTTACCACTGCAAATGGAACTTCATTAAATTAATAAGTCCAGGGCCTGGTCCACAGTTGTCCAATCTGGAGAGTTCTTTCCTTCTGCATTTGTATCACAAACATTTTCATTAATGCAGGGCTCATTCATGGAGAAACAAACTCCTAAGTACAGATCTAATTTTAAAGGCAATTTTTAAAAATTCCCTACCAAAGGCTATCAGTAACAATACATAGAAAAGTGTAAAAGCACAATATTTCAAAAATCACAGAACAGGAAGAACACGTAGCATATAGCCTGACTTTTGACACCCATTTTCTAAACTTCTTTTTGACTAGTTAGACTTCTGGAAGATACTCTTTCTCTCCACACAGTGCAACCAACTCCTTTGTTAATGGACCACTAAAAGATGCCTCATTGTGTCTTAACGGCATAATACATTACAGAAGTCAGGTGAAGGAAGGAGTTACACCTCTCAATCTGAAGACATGTCATATAAAAAGCAATAGCTGTTATTTCCAGAAAGAAATACAACAACAATTTGCAAACATAGCCCTGCCAAATAATTGGTGAACTTTTGAAAACTTGTCTATCATAGAAAATATTTTTTATCACTTGTCCAAAATTCAGCTAAACCCTTTAATAAACTAGAGTCTGACTGGAACAACGAACACGGATTTTAACATGCCACTCATTTGTCTAAGCAACTTGATACATTTTTAGAGCAGACGTGTAATATTTCAAAGCACAGCTTGCTTGTTTCAGCTCCTAAATAACCCCTGACTGATCCAGTATACTATGTTTGATCCCTAAACACATGATAAATGTTTATTCTGGATCTGATACAGCACAGAGAAGTTTTCACCCCATACACTGTCAATTTGTTGAACACAACCTAGAGACTCAAGACTAGAGAAAAAAGACATAGATATTTGGTTGCCTGAAGTATCACAGTATAGAACAGTGAATACAGTGATATGAAGGCACTTGTGATAGCCAAGCTTTATGTGCAACTGTGAATCATTAATATACTTATTTCTGCAGGTCTGTGCAACATTACGGCTGTCACAGTTAGACACTGGCTAGAAGCCAGGCACCCATAAAAAATCATTTCCTCATTCTCTTCTGCTGTAGTTGAGCAGAGGATGGGGAAAGAAAAATTAAAAGGCTAACAGGGTGAGATAAGAATTAGGAGAAAAAAACAGGCTGAAAACTTAGAGGGCATAAAGAAAAAAATTTGTTAACAGAATTAAAAGAGGATAATAAGAACTAAAATAAACATTTAGAACACCTTTCCCCCTGCCCCCCTCAGCACTTTTTTATTTCCCATTGACAGCACAGGGAGACAAAACATGGGGATTTTAGTCAGCTTGTCACTTTTAAAAATCTTCCTTCAGTTCACTTAGGGAAAGGAGTCTCTTTTGTTATGTCATGGGGTCCTTCCCATAGGAGACAGTTCTCTGTGAATTTCTCCAACATGGTTCAATTTTCACGAGTAGCAGTCCCGCCTGACCTGCTGCAACCCGAGTCCCTCCCACAGGCAAAGCAGTTTTCCCACAACTGTTTGTGTGGGTAATTAGTTCATCGGATGTAATCTTTTAAGGATAAGCTGTTTTAGTTTGAAAGAAAGGGTCCTCTTTCTCTATCTGTGGAAGCAAGGGTCTTCTCTCTCTGTTCGAGTTTCCCACTAAATTACAGCTTTTCGGCATCCACGTGCTCCAGCATGACCACCCTTTCTCACGGGATATAAGTGGACCTCTACATTCCCCCATGCACTTCATGAATTACAGGGAAACAGTTTGTTGCATTACAGCCTCACCACAGCTTGCAGCAGAATCTCAGTTCCAATGTGCAGAGCACCTTCTCCTCCCCCTCCCTCCTTTTCACTGACCTCAGTATAGCCATGTTGTTCTCTCTGCATGTTTTCACCTTTTCCTTTTTTCTTACCTGGGAGAAAATTGTCCCTAAGTTCATTTGTTCTCAACTTCTCTCAATTTACAAGTTTTTATAGAGTTCTGCAGTGTTGGAAGGTTGATCCTGTCTGGGCTCTGCACTGAGGAATTGCTCACCATGCTTCTTGCTGTTGGCCCTGTGGTTCCCCACTAGCACCACGCAGTGCCGGCCACCGTAGCACCAGCTACATTCAGAGCCTCTCTTCATGCAGGCCACCAAAAGCCAAAGCTGCTGCCACCACTTCTGCCCTTCTCTTCACAGCACGGTTGGCTATAAGCAGCTAACACGCAAAGTTCACAGCAAACCATACTGAGATGGCATGGCCGTTCCCAGCCTCAGTGCCGCTCCTGGCACCGTGATGGCCCCCAGTGGCCATGCCAGGACATCCCCCAGCGGCTGTGCCAGGACGGCCCCTTGGCGGCTGCCTCCCCACCCCTTGAAAGAAGGAGAGTTGCCCGCATTTTTTCCTATCTTAAATATGTCATCACAGAGGCGTTACTAACTTCTCTAATTGGCTTAGGAGCAATGCCTATTTCCAGAGCCAGCCCAAAACTGATTTTGCCAGGCATGGAGGAAGCTTCTAGCAGCTTGCCACAGAAAAATCACTTCCATGGCTGGCTTCTTCCCTCCTCATCAAAAAACCAAGCCATGCAAAACCAACACAGACTAATAAACCCCTGTGATTCGGGGGGGACACACACAGTATAAACCTTCATATAGCATGTACCTGGCTCAGCACCCTCAGAACAGTGCCTGAGAGGACACTTAAGACTCACTTCTGAGAGAACACACTGCAGCCTGAGATCAGACAGTAGGCAATACTGAGCATCTGTATACCACAGAAAAGACAAAGAGATCTCTGGAAGCAAAACTGATTTCTTTGAAGTCCTGTAGATCAGTCAAGTCTGTAGATGATAAAACTGGTATTTGCCCACTCCATGCTGATGGGGTTGACATAAATCTCTGTAACAATAATTCACCTTTCATTTTTAACTTAATCTAAAAATAGCAGCTTCAGCATTGAGGAGGTCACATTTGGTAATCATGCATTTAAAAAGTTGGGTTTAAACTTTTTACAGAACTATTTCTAGAGGAACAAAGGAAAGCTGAAAAAGGAAAAGGATATAGAATCTTTACAATATTTAGGATTTGAAGTCCATGTTTTATTGCTTTCACTGCTTCACGCTGAAATACTGTGGGGTCTTTTATTTCTCTCATTTTACCTCATTACTTTACTCATATTTTTAATTTGTGATTCACAGCCAGTTTTTAAGCTTCAAGGAAGTTTATCCAGAGAAACATAGTAGAAGTTGGCAGATCACACTAAGTTCTCAGAGATTTCATCACTGAGTCAGAAAAAGGCAAAGAACATAACCAGTTAAAAAGCAAAAGTAAAGCAGCTTTCTCCTAATGTAAAATTTAAAAAAAAAATTCTATTTCTCATCATTCATTCTTTAACACAGCAATCCTGTATTTCTTTATGATAATGTTCAATAAAAATGTAAACTCTTGTAAATTTCCTCTACATCCCTTTGCCCTGGAGATACTGGATGTAAAGAATTGTGTGATCTAGAGCTGAAAATTAATGACTATTAAGTGGAGATGAGTTTAGTTATCAGCAATCAGGCAAACATCTGTTTTGAACAAAATCATTGAAATTTTGTTTTTTGTTCTAGAAAATGCATTCTGGGATCCTGGTGATAAGTTACACAAAGCCAGTTGAAGCTTCTTGGAAACCCACTTCCAGTACCATGGCTAGCATGCCATTTCCAGTGCCAGAAATCAAGACTCTATATGAACTATCATGAACTACTCTAGGCAATTTTGAGCCTTGTCTGTATCAGTTTGATTAATTTTGTTTTATTGCACTGAGATAGACAATAAAAATAGTGCACTTTCATGTCTACATATGTAGGTATATATATTTACTACATATATTTACTACAGTACACTTTGCACACTGAACTGACAAACTGGTTTGCAAGTAAGTTCCAGACACTTCTTTGCTTCTTTCATTTTGTTTAATATACTTCTGAAAGAACTCATTCAAAGTCATGAATCCTTGTAGCATTTTCAGAGTTCTTTCTTAGCTGATTTTTATCTGCCACTTACTGTTTTCACTACTTAAGGTCATTTCAACCTGAACCTGTTTCACTCTATAAGCAAAAAGCCAAGACCTTTTAAACTTAAAATCTTTCTTTCATTGAAGTTCCTCTCGACATTGCTTTCCTATCAACTATCAATGGCAACATGAGAAAAAAAAAAAATAATAATCATCTTCTTTAGACTTAATGACCTTAGTAATTTATCAGACACACAAAAACCTCCAAGTTGAAGAAAAAGTGAAGACCTAAGTAAATTTCCTAGGAACTTTTAAACTCAAAATATGTGGGTTTTTTCAATGGTACATGACCATGTTTTAAATAAGCAATGTGGTCCTCTGAATTGTCAATAAAAATTAAAAGAAATATGACTGCATATGTGCAACAATCTTGTATCTACTCTTTATTTACAAATTAACAGTTTGAGTAGCTTCTTTGTCTTCAGCTGGGTTTTTCACAATTGACCTTCTATTCTTTCCTTCAAACACCCCTGAGTCCCCCAAAAGATGGCAGAATACATAACAGGATGTGTGAAAATATAATGTATTGAAGCTCTATATTCAGTGACTACCAAGACTACTAAAGTGGCAGTAAATATCTAACCAAGTTCTCTCACTTAAATTGATATACAATATAGTAACCAAAAGCAAGTAATAAAATCCTGCCTACTACAATAAACAGTCAATAATTACAAAATATTGGAGGTGGGGAGAGGTATGTATGTTCTATGTTTGTGCAAAGTTCAGTATAATTTAACAAAGTCTGTTCTCTGTGTTTACGTAATTTCTGTGTATGGTCAAGATTGTTCGTAATTCTAATAGTCTTTCCATGTCCTGTGGATTTCAGAGGATCAAAAAGAAGCCGAAGACAGAGACTCAAAAAGAGCAATAATGTGCTTATTGTGCTTCCCATTAGTGAAAACACGACCGTATGTATTTCAGTGCTTTGGCAAAAGGCATTTAAACATCAATAGTGTAGAAATGTTGAGTTTAGAATAAATATGATTCATCGTGCATTAGCTGGGCATTATTTCTGCTCCTTCTGCGTGCTGGAGACAAATTATACAGCTTGTCCATGATTAGGTACAATTTCTCCACATTAATTTTTGCAGATTTTTCAATTCAGCAAACATGAGAAAAAACTAAAATGTAGCAAATGCATCCAGTACAACTGCATGTAACTTTTACAGCAGAAATTAAGACAAAGTAATTTCTCACTGAAAAAACAAACAAACAAATAAATTTCAGAAGTAAAGAGCACTATAGAATTTAAGTACTTTTGGGAGGTTTTGCTCTCTTATTTTTCCAAGCTGCACAAGGAAGGAAATCCATGGAATTAAGTTATCACTTAATATGAAATTACCATTAAAACTCTTCATACTTAGTTTCACTCACAGATATTTATTGAAATGGAATCAGTCTGCTCATTTGCTAAGAGAGAAGAATTTGTTCAAGAAAAGAAATGCTTTACTAAATACTTTTGGAAGATACAGCAGACAGAAGAGAGGTCCCTAAGCACAACTTGGAAAGTTCTTAGGTGCTAACTAATTCAACCCCAGGCAAAGAAAGCAGTACATATACCCCACCTGGATATTGCAACAAACAACAAAGCAGCAGCTGCCTTTTAGCAGTGCGAGCAGGCATGTGAACCGTGACTCCTGAAACATGACATTGTGAGTCTGCATTGCCTCACGACTTTTCCAATGTGAGTTTTTCAATAAATTAACCCAACACATCTGAAACCTGACCCAGGACACTTCAGTTTGGCATGACAGGAAGATCTTAATCAGGGCAGACTGATGAGCACAACACAGATTATTTGAATGATAAGACTTCATGAGGTCTCTTCTGCTCATACTGACACTGTATTAGCACTTATTATTAATGTGTACAGCAAAATAATCAGGCCTTCATGTAAAAAGCATGTACATCCTGAGACACTTTGATTTTGCCACAGTGCGTGCTTTAAACTACATAGTAGGACAAATTATCTAAAAAAAATCCACACAGAAAATTTGTTTGAAGTGTTGAGCTTCAAACAAGAGCAACCATAATCACTGTTTTCAAGCACTTCAATATGCAGAAACATCATAACTGATGATTAATATGACAAGTATGGTAAAGAATAACTGACCTGTGCTTAAAGCTAGGACAAAGTGAAAGATACTGGAAGATACTGATAAGATAGTTTATCAAAACTACCAGATAAAAATGCATAACTATGACACATTCCTTACAGATGCTGGTTACCAGCAACAGAGACCCCAGAGATCTTCAGAAAGACCTCTACAGCAAAAAATTCCATTTTCATGTCCCTCCAGAGCTGTGCATTGAAACAAAAAGAATCTCAAAGTTGTAAAGAGTAACTCTAGAGAATGTAGTCACATACTCATATTGCCAAAAGTTTGTTAGAGAATCTGAAAATGCACACTTACCTACTTTTTACCTATCTGTTTTAATGTGCAATATTTCCATATTCTCTACAAGTCTAATGCAAGACCCCAGGTGTCCATCTTTAACGCAGTGAGCCAGTGCATCTGCTCAAATGCGTAATGCTGTTTTCTGCCACAGTGAATTTCCAGCAAAACAGCTTTTCATGAAAACAGAATGCTTTGAAAAGATATTGAAATAAAAGGAACATGCTACTTTTGCTTTGGCAGAACTGAGAATATTTTAAGTGGCTATTGTGTTTTGATGTCTCTTTTAATATGCTGCCTTCATTAATGAATAAACAGTCAGTAATTTTTTTCCCGTACTTCCCATTTTTTTCCCAGAAAAATTTGTTCAAACTTTGATTCATAAAATGTCCCTGTAAATTTCCTCTAAAAATCAAAAAGGATTATTAAAAAGTTACTACATTTGATAAATCAGTCAGTTTTTCTAGAGATAAACTTTGTGTATTTTCTATTCCAGAGAGAGCAACTGATGGAGTTCACTGGTTGACAGACATAGCTTACTCAAACACAATGCAGTAAGATATAAATGTATCAATATAAACTTATTTTACAAGGATGATACAGCTGTTTCCAGGGAGAAAATGCACATAACAACTCACCCTATTCCAATTTTTTACTACATAGACCTAAACAGAGGATGTTACAAGTTCTCTTATAGTCCATGTTTATGCAGGTCCTTATAAAACAAAGGAGTAAGAGAGCCATCATGCATCCAGTTTTGCTGCAAATTTTAAGAACATTTGGACACTGAGTTTGGAAGTATACTTCTTTCCTCAGGTTTAGACACAATCAGTGACAACTCAAGGCTCCTTTTAGTTATAGCAGTTTAAACATAATTTTTCATAATAATCAGAATTATTTCTAGAATATAAAACAAAATCCAAAAATTAGCTTTTGAACGTCCCAACAATTTTAAAAAGCAGGTCACAGATACCTCTGTAAAAAACTTCTTAATATTTATTAACAGCCAAGAAAACATATGAGGCCTGCAGTATTTTATCTTTTGACAACATTCTTCTCATCAATGTTTTCTGTAGCATGCTGTATGGTGCTTTAGAAAACAAAAATGGCTGTTTCAGATTGAACCATGCTCTTTTTCTGCACATCCAAGAACAGGAAAAAATTTCGTGACACCCAAGAAAATGAATATAATTGTCTCAAAAGATGTTTATTACTTTCTGAAATCTTTCAATTTATTGAAAGAAATGAAGCTTATATTGTGTTTTACTACAACTACACAAATATGTGGTGAGTGCTCTTAGGGCAGTAGCTATCTGGAACATACCTTACAGGCACATGCGTATTTCTAGTCTTTTTCTAGAATAATTGCTTTCTCTTTAGTGTTTTCAGAAGTACATCCTGATTACTAATTATGGAGTAAGAATTGATACTGTTCCTCAGCCTGGAAATCAAGACAATTCCTCCATACTCCTTTAAGGAATATATTGTCAGGGTTTAACCCTAGCTGGCAACTAAGCACAAAGCAACCACTTCCTCACTCCTCTCCACTCCCTGGCGGAACTGGGAGAGGGACCAGAAAAAAGGCAAAACACACGCATTTCAGATAAGAACATATAATAATTGAAACAAAGTAAAATACAGTGATACTAATAATACTAATGATAACAATAACAACAATAATAACAATGGTTATGAAAAGGAGAAATAGAGAAATACAAAACCCAAGAAAAACAAGTTATGAACAAGACAGTTTCTTATCAACCACTAACTGATGCTAAACCTGTCCCCAGACAATGATCAGCTCCTGTTCCAGATAATTCTCCCCGTTTATATACACTGGGCATGACATTCTATGGTACTAAAAACCCTTTGGCCAGCTCAGATCACCAGTCCTGGCCATGCTCCCTGACAGCTTCTTGTGCACTTCCTCAACTGCTACGGGACACTAAAAAGTCCTATCAACATTATGTTCATACTAAATCCAAAACACAGCACTGCATCAGCTACTAAAAACAAAATGAACTCTGCTCCAGCTGAAATCAGGACAGATATAAAACAATGAAAGAACACAGATTTATTTGCAACTAACACTACATGCAATTATTTTCAGCTAAAGCAATTAACACCTAAAGAAATTACAAGCAGTAATCTAGAAAACCCTCAGTTCTGCTTTGTAAAGACAAATGTCTTGGAAATCAGAGGCAACCAACAAGTCCACCCACATACCTAATAGCTACATAATCATACCAGTACAAACAAATGTGTCATTCAAGGAGCAATTCAAGAAGCAGTGATTGAAAGAGGAAGGTTCTTATCTTTTCAAAACTTCTCAGTGTATCAGTAAGTAGAAAGTATTCAATTACTCCTACCTGTTGATTTGCTGCAGCATGTACCTTGGTCAGGCAAAACCAGGGAAGATACCTGGCTAAGGTAGAGAACCATTGTCTCAGTTCTATAACTGAGAGAGTCAGTTTCTAAGTTGCACTGGAGGGCTGTACACACTTCACCTCTGCTACCAATAGTACATCTCCTCCCTCCAGCAAGCATGTGCACAGCAAACCAAGATAACACCTCAGGTTTACCACCTGAGGAAGAATGGACCAAGAAACGACACCTCTCCATGGTTGGGGCAGAGTTACAGGGGAAATAATTGTAAAGCTGTTCAG
>VYZP01081765.1:0-11319 GCA_013400635.1 Hypocryptadius cinnamomeus | reverse complement strand
ATAAGACAGGAATTTTTGACTGTGTGGGTGGTGGGACACTGGGGCAGATCACACAATCTTGTGGACAGCTCATCCCTGCAAGTACTCAAGGCCAGGGAGGATGCAACTTGGTCTTGTAAAAGGTCCATGGCAGGTGAGCTGGAACTAGATAATCTTTAAAGTTCCTTCCAATCCTGCAGCAGTCTAACCTGCCACCACTGCGGAATCTTCGGCCAAGGTTAGGTTAGCAATAATAAAGGACCAGTCGATAGATTTATCCAAAAAAGCAAAAGGTTTAATAATAACAAAAATAACAAACACATGAAGGCAAAGAGCAGACGAACAACCACAGTATGGGATAAAAACAAAGGATCCCGAACTGGGGTAGGTAGGGTATATTTATAAGGTTAGATAAAAGGTGGAATTTAAATCTGAGAGTCCAACAAGAGGTGAGGATTAAGAATATGTGAAACATTGCAGCAGGAATACAAAGAATAGGAACAAAGAGAACCATGAACTTGCCAGAACTGCAACGTTATAGAGACCTCGTTTACCATTTCTTCTCCCATGAGTCAGCGATGCAAGAGCCCTGCTCGCCTTAACATGAACATTAGTTTTGCAGACTACAGGCCCATTTCCCAAGGCCTGTGACTGATATCCTCAGGCAGCTTGAATCCTACATCACCCCTGTTTGTTTTTTCTATGAGCATAGCACATAGCAAATTCTTAAACATTTTCAGCATGTAACCAAACAAACAAGGTAATAAAATTAGTATGGTAACTACAAGCATTAACAGTAAGAGTTCACTCTTGATTATGGAAAGCATGTAACCTGAGAGCTTCCAGTTTTTTAGCATTATGTTGATTAAGTCTTTTCCTCAAACTATTTGTAGTTTCTTAACTCCTTCCTTTGGTATGCTTATGCTGCGATGAATGGATTCACCATGATCAAAGAGATTCATGCCAACATGTGCCTTTAAATTCTTCACAACCATCGCCACTTGCTGGCAATAGGAAATCAATGGCTACTCCAATCTGTAAGGTCACATGCCTGATGCTGTCAACATCTGTGAGCAGCTCACTGAGGGCAATTGATGTAGTACTGGTTAGCCTACTCAGCTAACACCCAACTCCTTCTCATTGTTTTAATGCTTTGGCTGCAGCTACCCATGGCAGCAGCGCAGACATTACAATTTTAATTGACCTGGTCCAATCAGTAATTTTATCACCACAATCCTTTTTGAATTGGTGAGTAGATCTTTTTAATCTGGCCAATTTTCCTCTATGTGCCATGGTAATGTTGGGTGTTAGCAGCATAAGTTGCCCCAACCTGCCTACCTTTGATGTACGATGGGATTGCTGATCAAGCTCTATCCCTGCAGATTAAGAAGATGTCAGGTGGAAGTTGGATGAGGTGACTACTGGACCAGGACAAGACAGATGAAGTGTTATCACACTACGAACTTTGATTTTTGTACAGCTGATTGCATGGGAAAACATCACATCTCACTGTTTTTTCATCCATTAAAATTTTAGGTTACATTTCTAATTGGTTTTGCATCTTTCATATAATAAAATTTCACAAAATAATCCATTTTTGTTGAGCGGAGTAGTTCCAACTCTTGCAGATCCTGTAGTACATGTGGGAGTTTCCAGGTCCAATAGTCCCAGGCATCTACAGGATTATCTATTTTTGTGGTTTTAGGACTAAATTTCTGTAGGGTACGGATGGCATCCTCAGGTATTGGCCACACATCTGCAAGTAACCCAACTAGGCAGACAGAAAAAGGGTTCCCTGGGCTGGCTATTGAAAGGCACATCATTTCCTGTTTCACTACATTTGCTAGCACGACAAAGATGTTTTGTTTTGGCATGACAGCATTTAAGAAACTACAAAAAACGAGCAAAGAATTTTTGAACATCATGTCAGGTCCTTGTCTGGTCTTGTTCTGGTATTGTCTTCAGAACTGACTTCTGTAGGCATTGAAGATTCCCTTAGCAGTTGGAGTTGAGGTTTGATTTTTCAGCTGGAATCCATCCAGGTCCTTTATCTGTGGAGGCACAAGCAAACCCCCTTCCCCAAGTCATAAGTGGTAAAGGTCTTAGGATTTGACTAGCTTCTAATTAACACAGGTCTCCCTTTTAATTTTGCTTATGTGGTATTTGAAAAATGCCTCATAATAACTGGATTGGGCTCCATTAATGAATCATTTAGAAAACTGAAGGCATACACTGCCTTACTAAGCCTTTCAGATATTGCTAAGGTCTCCATTCCCCTTTTTAGTTTTTCTAGAAGTGTTTTAAGAGATTTATGTGTTCTTTCAATGATGGATTGGCTCGTAGGGAAATATGGAATTCCAGTAGAATGTCTGATACCCAATGTATTAAGAAGTTGTTGTAATCCCTGTGAGGTACAAGTAGGGCTATTATCTGGTTTTATTTCTTGGAGAACCTCTAATGCGCAGAAGGTTTGTAGGAATTGCTCTGTTACATCTCTGACCTCTCCTCCACTATGAGCTGAAGCAAAGGTTGCTCCTGAAAATGTATCTATGCATACATGTATGTATTTAAACCACTCAAAAGATGGATAGTGTGTAACATCTGTTTGCCCTAGTTCCAAGCTGTTTAGTCCTCTAGGGTCCACTCCTCCTCCTATAGAAGGAAGGGAGTATTTTTGGCAATCTAGGCAGGAGTTTATTATCATCTTTGCTTGGTCTTTGTTGATGGCAAACACAGGCATTAGTGCAGGGGTATTCAGATGAAAAAATGGGTGGCTTAGATGAGCTTGTTCAAGAATGTTTGGCAGTGCAGTTTGAATGGACATTGTGAGGTGGTCTGCACGCGTGTTACCTTCTGCAATGAATTCAGGTAAGGCAGTATGGGAACAAACATACATTATAAAATAGGGCTGCTCTCTAAAAGAAAGAGTGAAAATTAGTTTAAGCAAATGATACAATTTGTCATTGGGTACAGCCTTTAAAAGAGAATTTTCTGCTCTCTCCACAATACCTGCAATATAAAAGGAATCTGTAACCAAATTAAAAGGAATTGTGAACTTGGAAAATACTTGGACTACAGCAGCCAATTCAATGATTTGCGGTGAGCCTTCCACAATTTTGATGTCAGACTCCCACTCTTTGGTCTCAGGATTCTGCCAGGTTATTGCAGACTTTTGGGATTCCCCTGAGCCTTCTGTAAAAAATAACAGCGTTAAGAGGAACAAAATTTCGAAGCGGTTCTGGGATTAACTCAAAATACGAATGCAACAATCTATGATTTGGATAATGAACCAAAATTTGTCCCATGAATTAACTAAGGAATACTGTATGTGATCAGATTGTTGTATTAACCAATTTAAATAATTAGAAGTTGTAGGTTAAAGGATAACTGAGAGATCTTTTCCAGAAAGGGAAAGTAATGAAGATCTAGATTCAAATCTTTCAGAATTAATTGAGACATAATTCCAGGTGGAGTAGTATTGCTTTTCCTAACTGGTGGGACAGAAAAACCTGTTCTAAAATTAACAAAGGATCATAAACACAAGGGTCCCACTGGAAAAATAAGCCATAAAGTCAGGAGCTTTTTCCTAAAATAGCAAAAAAATAAGGTAAATCAGGGTTAATCTGACATGCTTGACACGTCTGGATAGTCTGCAAAACTTTACTAAGTGCATCTTGAGCTTCTGTTGTTAAATGCCTTGGTGAGTTTAAAGCTGTGTCCCCTTTCAACAACTCAAATAATGGTGTAAGATCCTCATCTGTAATTGCTAATAATGGTCTAATCCAGTTGATGGTACCTAAAAGCTTCTGCATATTGTGGAGTGTCTTGGGATTGTCTCTTAGTTGTATGTGTTGGGGTTGAATAGTTTGTTCTGTTATTTGGAATCCTAAATATTTCCATGGTGAAGCTCATTGGATTTTTGCTCCTGCGATGGTGAATCCTGAATCTTGAATGGCTGCAATTATTGCATTTGACATGATATCTAGAGACACATCATCTTACACAGCCACAAGGATGTCATCCATGTAGTCATACACCAATGTTTCAGGATATGTCTTTCTGATGGGGTAAAAATCCTGGTAACATACAATTGACAAATTGTGGGAGAATCTTTCATGTCTTGGGGCAAAACACTCTAGTGGTAACCGCCGCTTTGTAAAGGGGCTTGTCTATTGTAGGATGCTATTGAAAAGGCAAACTACGGGGAATCGTTTGGGTGCAAAGGAACACTAAAAAAGGAGTCTTTTAAACTAATAATGACTAATTTCCAGTCTCTGGGTAACATAACTGGGGATGGAAGACCAGGTTGGAGAGCACCCATCTCTTCGATGACATCATTACTTTAGTCCACATGGCAAAGGCACTTTTATGATTTGGCTGTGGTAACAAAAATGCCTGAGCAATAATCAGTCCTTTAGGCATAAAACAAGGAGGAAGGGCTTGTGATGAAAGCAGTGATCTTCTGTGATGAAGTGACAGTGAGGACAGAAAGTAAAACAGAACATCATTCAGTTGTAAGTTTGCTTTTACCAAGAACTAAAAACTCACGTGGCTGTTGTTCTGGTCCTTGCTGACTTGTTATGATGAGATAGGTTTTGGAGTTTGGAAGCATCACTGATTCTGCTGTGGTCAGCTCCAATCTGGTACCTGGAGGCATGACGGTTGGGAGATTGGAGAGGATATGCTGCAGCTCGGGACTTCCTGCCTTGCTGTGGTTTCTAACAGAGGTGACAGGGGTCCTTGTGTCCTCACGTGCTGCTATTGCATGGGAAAACATCAGCAGCTTCCCTGTTGGTGGTTGCAGCTTCCCTGCTTTGGATTAAGTCTATTACTACAGTAAAACTGTTTCCCACAGCCATAAGTATTAAATGGTGGTCTTGGCTTATGCTGAGAACAGTCTCTTGCAAAATGTCCTTCCTTCCCATACTTATAGCACGCTTGGGAGGATCCCTGGTTTTGTTGTTTCTTGGAATCTGCCCGAATGGCAGAGAGTGCTTGAGCAAGCGGTTGTGCTTGCAACTGAACTGAGTGCTCTGGGGTGGCAAGTCTGTTGCACGCTTCGATCATCTGTGTGATGGTGGGCTCTGGCTCTGATGGTAAAGAGCACAGGATCTGTTTGCACTCGGCGTTAGCATTTTCAACTGCCAGTCTCTTTAACAGCTCTTCTTTTGCCCTGTGTAAGACAAACTGCCGATCTAGGGCGAGCTTCAACCTGTCCAGAAATTTCATGTAGGGCTCAGTAGGCCCCTGCTTTATATCAGCAAAATCTAAACTAGGTTTGTTGACGTCAGGCACTTGTAGAAGAGCCTTCCTAGCTGCATCCATGACATCATTGAGGACTGCTTGAGGAAGATTTTCTGCCTGATCATTCTGGTCTGTGTGAGCCCCTTCTCCAGCTAGATGATCTATAGTTAAAGCTGCTTGTGTAGCTACTCGTGTTTGGTCCCCTGCATAATCTTTTAGTAATTGATTTAACAGTCTTTTCCATCTCATTTCCCATAGGATATACTCAGTCGGGGACAGTAACATGGTCATGATGTATTTTATGTCATGTGGTGTTAACACATGGTCAGAAAAGGTGGCTAACACAAGGCTATTAAAGTATGATGATTTTCTCCCATGCTCTTGTGATGCTTTGTATAGTTCTTTGACCTCCCCATAGGCTATGGCTTCCCATCTAGGGTTGACACCCCTCCTGCCATAGTGAACAGGCTTCACAGTGAATTTTGACACCAAGTCCCAGTCCCCCTCCTTTACTGCAGTCCTGTGGATTTCCTCACAGTGGTCATCCCTAGTTTTAGTTGGTCTCAGGTCCCCTTGTGATGACAAAGTTGAAGAGAAGGAGGAAGAATGACTCGACATCATTACTATTTTTTTATTAGAATGGTGTTTAACTGCATGATTAGCATGGTGAACTTTCAGAGTAGACTCCACTGCCCAGTGCCTGGGCGCCGCCATGTTGGGGGCGGGCCCTTCCAGAACCCAGGTGGGCGGGGTTCCGGTCTCCCCAGGAGGGGTGTGGCCTGAAGTGGAGTGGGTGGGGCCAGGGGCAGTGACTCGGGGGTGATTGACAGCAGAGTCATTTGCATCAGTAGAAACTTCAAGATGGTGGTTAGCTGTGTTTCCCATGCCATTCATTGCACTTCTGGTGGTCGGGAAAAAGGTGGAGAAGGAGGGACGAGGAGAACAGGGAGGTACAGGATTCAAGGAGTTGTGCAGATCCAAGGTGACCTGGCCTTCGTCATCTTGGGTCTCATAAAGAGGAACTGGAGGAGGACACAGGGTGACAGGAGCAGTATTAACTTCACTCCCGGACACCACCTTGGTATCAGCAGCCCTGTGTCTCCCTGCTGGAAAGTCCAAAGGGCTAGAAGAAGGAGGATGGGGAAAGGCAGGAGGTCGGTAGCACTTCTGCTTATTACTATTGCAGGTTCCTTCCCTCGTCCCACTCCCTGGATTAGAGGATAGGATGGCAGTCCCAGGTTTAGTAGGATTACTGATGGCACTGAGCTCTTGACATTCTCCTTCCACTTTCAATGTCTCTAAGATCAGTCGAAAAATGGGAAGCAATTTCAGTGAGTCGGGGTCCCTCTTTGTTGCTAGATCATATAGTTTGACTCCGACCGACTTCCAAAATTCTATCTTAATGATTTCTGGTGCTGTAGCACCGGGAAAATTTTTAAAAACCCATTTAGTGATGGTTCTGAGCTCCTTTTTATCAAATGATTTCCCCTGGGTAGCCAATTTCAACTTAAATTGGTTGTATAGGTCCTTTTCTTCATGGGATATCCAGGCACCCATCTTGCAACAAGCAAAACTTGGACTGGGGTAGGAGATGCCTCCCTGGTTAGAGTAGGAGGATGGGGTGGATGTCGACCTTTCCCTACCTGCTCCTGCAGGATTTCTTCTCCAGGGATCCTGTGGACTGCCAAATGCCACAGGCTGTTGTCCCTTAGACACCTGGGCCGTCTAAACTTCTGCTGGGCTGTCGCTTTCTTGACACCCAGGCTGTTAACCAAACTTCTGGCAGGCCTGGCACAGCAAAAATCCAAAACTCCTCGAGGGGAAAGATGTGACCTAGTCAGCTAGAGGAACTCACTGACAGATCCTGACAGGTCCTTCTGAATATCAGAAAGTCCCTGTCTGGGCACCAACCTGCTGCAGTCTGACCTGCCACCACTGTGGAACCTGTCAGCTGAAGTTAGGTTAGCAATAATAAAGGACCGGTGGATAGGTTTACCTAAAAAGCAAAAGGTTTAATAATAACAACAATAACAGACACATGAAGGCAAACAGCAGGGACGACTGCACTATGGGATAAAGCCACAAGATCTTGAAGTGGGTTAGGTAGGGTGTATTTATAAGGTTAGCTAAAGGGTGGGGTTTAAATCTGAGGGTCCAATAAGAGGTGAGAATTAAGAATATGTAAAACATTGCAGAAGAAATACAACCAATAGGAACAAAGAGAACCATGAACCTGCCAGAACTGCAATCTTATATAGAGACCTCGATTAGCATTTCTTCTCCCATGAGTCAAGGAGCTCTGTTCACCCTAACATGAAGTTTTGCAGACTACAGGCCCATTTCCCAAGGCCTGAGGTTGATATACTCAGACAGCTTAACTCCTACACAACTCAAAACATTCTCTGATTCATCCAGTTTAAGACACTATGGAGTGGAAAAAGTTTAACTGAGTCTTATCTGATTACTAATTACCTTATGCAGAACTTTGAAAAATATACAGAAAGTGAATAGTGTCTGATTCACTGCAGGAAGGCCCACATTAGCTGTTTTCAGAAACAGTAGGAGAAAAAACAGACAGCACTTGAATAAATGGAATGAAAAAATTCTGTGTTTCTATTTGAAGTTACTGGCGGAACGCATGTTCCCTTATACAGTGTCTTGTCTCTTAAAATCACACATTACACACTCATGTATTTGTGAAATTAACTGGCATAGTTCATGAGTCACAGTTAGATGCCTATATCCTTCGATGCCTTCAGCTGAATAACACCTTGTTGCATTGATAGTCCTACTGCAGAAAGTCAGATTACCCATCTAGTGTGAAAAACAGGAGTTAGGGCATTCGAATATCTTACTTATGAACTCTGAAAATTCCATATTATTTTACTTCATATTGATTTCATTTGGTAATTTTATGCACAAAATTAAAAGGCAAGCAGAAAATCTATATTTCTTTTGAATTCATCATAAGTATTGCAGTGTAAGATTTGTATATGGGTGTATAGATAGTATCTACCATTCTTCTCTGCAGAATAAAAACCGTACTAACAAAAATCCATTCTATTAGAAAAATCCCTGAACAACTCAAGGATTTGAATTTATTCCTAAAACAACATGAAATTCAGCTTAAATATATGTCTCAGTTCATAAGGCATTTATATATTGGAACAATTTTGTGAAAAATATAACGTTCATGCCATCATTGTTCAGAAGTTTCCCTACCAAGGGCCACATAGACAAGAACAACAGCATGATTGGGCAAGAGTTATTCATCACACAATTAAAAGAGCCTGAAAGTAATATTTTTCAGATGCATATGAAAGCCTTTATACAACTATGACAAATTGTAAAACTACCTGTAAATACACTGAGCAGCTTCTCTATAAACACGATCTTTCAGGAAATATGTATTCAGACATTAAACCATCTGAAGTAATAACCATTATTAACAAAATTCTGCTTTCTGAAAAATTCATTAATTTATGTGAAAGCTTTGAGGCACATAGAGGCTTTCCTAGTGTTTTCTCTGAAAGGATCTGGTTTACATTTGCATTGAAAAATAAAAAGTTACTGCATTTTAAAAGGTTATAAAATAAAATTTTTTAAAAGTTTTAAAAATTTTTAAACACATGCACAGTCTTTAAATTTTCTTTACAATATAATGATTTTCAGCATCCTTTGTATTACAATGTTAGACCGACTTTTTTCCAAGTTATGTCTATCATGGAAACAACACCAATGAATGGTCGTTTCTTACTGAGAAACACAAGATACTTCAAGTAAAATGAAAAAATAATCCAAACTGTTTTCTTCATATGTACAGAAATAGCAGTAGGAGTTCTACGTAATTGATAACAAGACCCCTTGTAGAGTAAACCAAGTAGGCGTGGTGCTGTTGAATCTCAGCATGTATATCAGGAATTCCATATATTTTCAGCATCACCCTGACACTGTGAAATAGTACTCTAGGGACATATGCACTCTTTTAAAACACAGCTTTAGGAATTCCATCATTAACAATAGTTTGATACGCAACCGTTTATAAAGTACGTATGGCATCAAAAAAGGTGTCAGTAAGTCTGCAAAAGGAACTTGTATACACAATTAAGAGGAAAGTGCTGTCTTCACTGTTAGGTATTGCAACAACGTAAATTTGAGGTGCTAAATATTCCACTTACAACTCTTTGGAACCAGATCCACTATAAAACCCAACTTTTAAAAATTCTGTTTGGCTTCCAAGTTTGATCTGGTCTCTTCTACAAATTTGACTTTTCCTGGCCCCATTAAAAGCACTGTCATTCAAATGCCATCTACATTTCCTTTTTCTCTTTATGAAAACTCATTTTGGAAGTTTAACAAGTATTTATTCATATACACTAAGCTCACAGTTTTGTGATTAGTAGTTTGTAATCAGAATGGTTGCTATTATTCTAATAACTGTAAAAAGAAATTGAGAGATGTCGGTGGAGCTAACACATCCTTGCATAGATTTTTTCAACCCTTTTTTTTTAAAGAAAAAAAATGAAGATCACCCTTTTTTAGTACAATACACTTGATAACTATGCAACATATTAATCACATCACTTTTAAAAGAGACAACACATCTTTATTTTCTCTGCGCTCTAATAGAGCTGACAACACAGCTTTTATTTTGTATATTTTGACATGTCAGTGTGATGACTGTTGAGAGAACAGAGCTTGTGGTAGATAATGAAATTTACCAAGGAAGAAATTAAAGAAATTAAAAACCTCAGGAAATACACTTGAAGTTGATATAAAGGTACAAGTCAAGCTACCTGAAAAATAAAAACACCCTAGAAGTAAATAGCCTTTTTCTGCAATTATTGCCATAGAAGAATCACTTCATTACTTGAAAATTTAATTTGCCTAAGGTCTCTTTTCATGCACCTCCTTACTGTAGACTGTCAGAGTAGGAGTAGATAATACTCCAAAGACAGACCACAGAATAAACAGCTTATTAATTTAGACATATTGGATGGGTGCTTAGAATTGCTTATTGTACACAAGAAATGGAATCAAAATTCTTCTATTCCGTACATGAAAGGCATGAATATGTACTAAAATAATGACAAAAATAACAGTGAAAACTAATACAGGATGCCAGAAAGCAAACACAAATACCTCCAATGAATTACTTGGACAGCAAGAATCAGGCACATCAAATTTTAAAATATTTTACAAAGAATATCCAGTTCCATTACAAGAGGATAGAATTTTCAAATATAACATAGAGCCCAAAATCCCTATTTTTTTATGTTTCTGGAAATGTAATGAAATTGCAGGCCGATAAAATCAGTAAGAACCTGTGTATTTCTACACTCACAGATTCTCCAAACCCATGATCTTGCTGCTAGTGTCTAGTACATCTTATATTTCATATACTGATATGTGTGGCACAGCTCTGATTTTCTGATTACAGAGAATATGACAGGCAGAAAGCAGTCAGTCATTCTTTTAAAAGCCCGTAGGATTTTTGAGGGTTATTTTCTCAACAAAATTTTCTTTAAAGAGTTTAGTTAAATGATGCGCACATTCCTTTAAAATATTGGGGGTTTTTTTTAAATTACACAGAAGAACAAATAGAAATTATCACTTTTGACTGGGTTATAGTTGCAATTAATTGAGTAAATTTTTTTGTCATCCTCTGTTAAATTCAAGTTGTCAAGATAAATGTAGGCCCCAATAGCCTTTTAATTAAAGATAAGCTGTATATTCCTCTTCTATATTTTTAAGGATCCACTTCTTTTCTAGGAAAAAAAAAGGTGGGATGAAGAAGAAATTCTGAAGTCCTCTATGAAAGTCAAGTCTGTATGTTGATTTCAGATAAATATTATTTGTCAGAATTTTGCTCTCCAACTTTATCTTAGGTTTTTTCAGTTTAATAACAATATTACCTTTATATTCTTATCCCCTTTATGGAATCTACTGCTGGGACTGCTGCTATAGTAAACTTCTGACTAATCAAAGCCACAGAAAAATTTAAGGGGAGATGGAGTTCCTTGGAAACATAAATATTTCTTATGCCTGCAGCTGAAAAAAAAATAGTGGATCAGCTGGCTGTTCGAAATAAATTAA
>VYZP01081740.1:0-11829 GCA_013400635.1 Hypocryptadius cinnamomeus | reverse complement strand
TAACTATTTTAAATGGCTGTTCATTTGAGCAAGAAAAAGTAATTATTCTTCAATAATATTTCACACTAGGTTTAGAAGTACTCTAGTCATTATTAAGTCACAGAAAAAATGCACATGAATGAACAAGGCATAGTGCCCATATTTTTCACAGTATGCCACAGATTTATTGGTTTTTCAGTTTTGGGAAATTATTTCTTTACATACCATTGACATATTTAGTGGCCACAAATGAAAGGTTAGAAAGGTGAGACAATGCCACATTTTCTCTATTTTAGTCAAGCTACAATTCACATCATCAACTTTTAAAATTAAGTGTATTAATTTAAGCTTCTAAATCAGCAGCATGATCTTCCAAGGTGCTGAGCTAGGCAACCCATCAATTATAGACAGAAGATTGTATCAATTATTTCTGCAATTAAGGCTTTAAAAGCATCCTCCAAAACAGACAGACAAAGAAATCCATCATCCTCTCTAACAAAAACCAGAACCATTCTTTGTGTCTATGCACTGTGACCTGCAGATGGTCCAGCTTCAGATGATCCAGTCACTAGCTTTCTCCAGCTATTTTTACATTATTACTTTATTGTTTGGGGTTGGTATCTCTACAGCATCAATGTTTTCCACTAAAAGATACACAACAAGAGGTTTCCAACCCACCTGCTGAGACTATTTGCTCTGTCTGTGTGGATGTGCACATGCACGTGTGCATGGCTTAATGGTTAAAGGCTGTTCAGAACCTAATCTGTGCAGGAGCTCAGCTTCCTCATCCTCAAATGGTCACTGGGCATATAATGTCCACAAAAAGCTTATTCAAGAGTCCGCAGCCTGTAGCACCATAAGCTGTGTAACTGCTTTCTCTACAATAAGTGAATACTCAAGCCAAGTTTTAACCAAAAGCTGTTTACCAAAATATTAATCATATGGGATAAACAATAGCTTAGCTGATATTTTAGCCTAGCTACATTTAGACATTATTTTAAAGGAAAAAGAACAAGTTATACATATATCACACATATACACAAATATTTTTGCTATTAAACCTTAGTAGGCAATACAGTAACAAATTCTTCCTGCCTGCCCTCAGAATAGAGAGACTTCTTATTTGGGCATTGCCAGCAAGTGTTCTGAATACATTATGATGGTGCTGTACCCAGCTGTTGCGCAGCACAGGAAAATATCTTCCTATTTTGCCATTTTCTTTTCTAAATGATACAAGATAGCCAGCATTTGAAGAGGTATCAGTGCAAACTATATCCCAAGAGAGAAAAGATGCTTACAAAATTCTTATATGCTGCCCTGCAATGCCACCCTATTGGAAAGAAACATGACTTCTCAGAACTTCTGTGAATAGTCTTAGCCTTCTCTAGAGATGCAAAGTTTCACTACAGGTAAAACTGTTTGAAGATCTAGCTTTGAATTCAACTACTGTTTGACTAAACCAACCTTGTACAAGAGTAATATGCACATAAATAAATGCAAATAATTTTATGCATTCGACTGACACCATTGATGTTAGAGATTCAGGAAAATTTTCTTGCCTTACCAAAATGCAAAGTAAATTCTTCTCTTCAAGTAGAGGTGTACATATAATTCTATCAACAAAATCATGTCCATAAAGTTTCCTAATAAGGGACACATGTTTGGTTTTTTTTGCTTTGAGAACTGAAGCTAGGTACTAGCCCTCTAACTTCTTACACATCAATGTCATTTGGTATCTCCCTTGTCTCTCCATCACAACAGGGGTACGCATGGATTGATAGTTCCAGATGATTCACTAGCCTTTACAATTCTGAATATATTAGCTTTGGCGGATAGATATTTGATGCATAATTCAATATAGAGTGTATAAAATATTAGGCATGACTACTCAATTGAAGTTGCATAAATATTTCCAGTGAAATATTTCACTATCAGTCACTTATAACTTGCACTTCACAGGCTGTCACACAGACTCTTGGTCTAGGTCTCACGTTGACAACTGAAGCAAAATTAATTTGCTGATTTTGTGTACAAAGGCATACACAAACTCAGGCTCCCCTGACTGTGCACATTTTTATGAGAATTGTCACTGCACAGACCTCCCTCCCTGCAAAGCATTTCCCTACTCTTTTAGAGATATGAATAATAGCACACAGCACCCAGTACGTCAGAAAAAGCGGAGCCTGAGGAAGGGTTACAAGTTTACTGAGGGGAGCATCCCCAATGCGGTTGTGTAAAAACCATTGTGTAACCCGTGCCATTCCCAGGCAGCACCTCACACATGGGCTGTCATCTTGCTATACAAACTACAATTCTGCTGTTGAGGTTGCATCTTTGATAGAGAGTTTGTTGCTCTGAACATGATTTAGTGTAATTTTGGATGGTAGCAGACATATTAAGGAATTGGATCTCAGGAGAACACAGATTTTTTCCAAAGCTATTGTTTCCCTATTATTTTAAAGTTCATGTTACTGAATACTTCAAGGAACTCTCTTCATTATTAAGAAAAACCCTGACATTTGCGTGCTCAAGCACACAGGAAGATCTCTTATAAATCAGTGATAGCAAGATTAAATAACCAATTGGTTTTTAATTAACGTAAACATAGTAGGTTTCTCCACTGCAATACACACTAATGGATTGGTTCTGTTTAATGTCTTTATCAACAAACTATATGAGGAGATTGAGTGCAGGCTCAGTCAGTTTGCTGATGACACCAAAGCGGGCAGGAATGTCAGACCGCTTGATGGTTCGAAGGGTATACAGGATGATAAAAGTGAACTTCTCTTAAATAAACACTAATTCACAGATGTATCTTTGTTGAAATCCAAGTTATAGAAATTATTTTTTAAAGACTCTCCCTTCACATTGAAGAAGACTTTTTGTATACAGTCAGATAATATAAATCTATTCCACTTCAAAGATCACAGTTGTTCATCTTATTTTCATTTTTCAATTGTCCTTTTTGTTCTCCTTTCTATCTTGTTCTTGTATTTAAGTGTTTGTTTCATAGAACTTAACATATTTCCTAATTTTAAAACATTCTTTATTCTCATCTTCATTTTACATAATAAATACATACACAATAGTTGCCTCTGTTGTAAGCTCTGATTAAGTACTGCAGTAGAGAAAGCTTTATTTTTTTTATTTTTTTTCTTTTCTGACTGACATTCCATTTCCTCATCAAATTTAGCTTTAGAACATATAAAACTTGCCATATGCAATTATGCAATGAATCAATTACCCGAAACAATCCTAATGAACTGAATTCTAGCATGGGTCGACAGTTCCTCATTCTGTTTTGAAGCATGAATGCACACTCATACAAAGCCAATGCCTGCTCCCCCTTTCTTCCCTGTGGCCAGTGCCATTCTACTCTGACAAGTGATTTTGCCCTTTACTTGGACTAGATAACATGAAAAGTGAGTAATACAAATCCATGTCCTTGAAAAGACACCAGGAGTCTGACAAGAGGTGTTTTTTGTTTTAGCAGCTTGGTTAGGGCAGCTGAAGAAAAATGCTTAATGCATGTTTTATGCTATGTGCTCTTTATTTGGCTAATTTTAGTTAATATTTTGAACAGTTTAAAATTTTTTTAAGGGTCAAAATTGAATCTAAATATTTTGATTGAGCTTATTCAACTCTTGTTTTTTATCCTGAATATCAATTTGTAAAGAACTAACATTATGCTTTTTGGAGCGGTTTTTTTGGTATTTCAGCAATTCAGAGTATGTTTAAAGTTTGGAGAAGCCATAACAGTTTTTGGTACCCTGATGGCATAAGACATATTTTGCAAAATTCTGGCTCACTAGATATGACACACAGGAAAAGCTATTTTCTCTTCTTGATAGCATATGTGCTTCCTACTTATCTCATTACAAACCTTGCTCTCTTTTAATGGGGTAGTATAATTCTCCCACCAATAAAGATTTTCTCTCCCTTACAGAACCTGAAATTTTTCTCTCAGACTGTGTGCTATATAATGAAAAAATGATAGAAAGGTACAAAACTTTGTTAAATAGTCCTTTCTAGCTACCTGGTGCCAGGGAAAAAACATAGAAAACACCACCAAAACTGGATCATTCCCAGGGGTCCAAGATGGACCTTGCTAATACTGCCTGTACGTGGTGTTCACTGGCTGTGCTCACAGAGGGCTGACATTCTCCACAGCCAGTTACCTGTGCTTTACTCTGCCCTCTCGGTCTCTTGGGAGATGGAAGATGTCACCAGTGCAAAGGCTGAGCGCTGCTCACTGCACACTTTGCTGGCCACCCGCTCATTCTAACTGCTATCATCCACCAAGGTAGCAAAAAGTCCAACATGGTGGTGTTCTAATGCAGGATGACTGATGACAGCAGTTTCAGTACCAGCCAAGAACAGGTGCTTTGTTTTTAACGCAAAGCAGGAGGGCAAAGTACTCATTGGAAATTTTCATCTATGCTTATTCTCTTTTTTCCCTCCAAAAATATAACAATTACTGAAAAATTATTCAGAGAAACCTTACATTCTGGTTCCTAAAGAGTTCACTGGTTTGAGTCTAGCATGACAAGGGAATGACACCTCTATGACAGGGCAATACATAATAACCATCACTGTCTCTAATAACTACTAATTATATGCAGTCATTTTCAGACTTCCAACAAAACATATGCTGATGAATACAGCAGGATTTTACTCCCCCTCAACTTGCCAGTAATAAATGCATTGCCTGAATTAATCATATTCTTGTTAGGCAATGAAAAAAAACCAGTAGCTGTCACGGAGCAAAGTCCCTGGTGTGCCAGAATCCATGCCACCTGGGCATACTGAAGCACCCAGAGCTATCTTCAGCATCTGGTGTGTGAGATACAACATAGAAACCTACCTGTTTTTCATGTTTCAAGTCAATGTCTGATCTAATAAAATGTTTTTGGGACTTCTGGGCTGGGCTGTGCTAGAAGCAGAGGGCATCAAGCACTATGAAGATAACAGAAGAGCAACACCTTCTCTGGGTTTTCTGCACTGTAAGAAACCACTAACTGGGCACACTGGGTCTGCATGTCATGCACCAGCCACATTGAAAGCCAAGCTGAATGTCAATAATTCTGTCCCACTTCCATAGTGACAAGAAGTCAATAGTTGTCCATGGTAGTTTAGCCTGGGATAGAGTTAATTTTCTTTATTCTAGTATGGAATTCTATTGTGTTGGACCTGTGCTGGAAACAGGTTTGATAACACAGGGCTGGTTTTGTTATTGCTGAGCAGGGATAACACAGAGCCAAGGCGTTTGCTGCTCCTCACCCATCTCACCAGTGAGGAGGATGCGGGTGTGCAAGGAGCTGGGAGGGGACACAGCCAGGACAACTGACCCAGCTGACCCAAGGGCTGTCCCATAACATATAGTGTTATAGTCCACATATAAATCTGGGAGGAGAAGGAAGGGACATTCAAAGCAATGATGATTGTCTTCCCAAGTAACAGTTGTGCATGGTGGAGTCGTGCTTTCCTGGACACCTAAAGATCTGCCTGTAGATGAGAAGTGACAAATTAGTTCCTTGTTCTGGTCTGTGCAGCTTTTGCTTTATCTGTTGAATTGCCTTTAGCTCAACCTATGTGTTTTCTCACTTTTACTATTCTGAATTACCCAACACAGTAGTTTAAGTGAGTGGCTGTGGTGTGCTTATCTACTGGCTGGGGTCAAATAGGGCCCATCTATATGTAAATGTTAAGTGTCTGGATGAAAAAGTTGGCAATTATAACATCGTGTAACCATAGTATATCATGTAGCACAACACAACATTGTGTGGTGAGTTGACCTTACCTGGATGACAGGTGTCTACCAAGCCCATCTATCACTCCATCTGAATTGAACAGGGAATAGAAAATTAGACGGAAAACAACTTGTTTTCAACTAAGTTGAGATGAGACAGTTAACTAAAGCAAAAACTGTAAGTTGCATGTGGACAAAGAAAAAAATTATTTTGTTCCATTCTTCCCATCAGGAAGAAACCTCTGGCCACTTCCCAGGTAGCAGGGCTTCAACCACAATAACACAGTGGTTTCTCTGGAAGGCATACACTATAAGTAATTAATGCCTCCCTTTCTCCTCCTTTTCTTAGTTTCTGTATCAGAGTTGATGTCATATGGAACATGCCTTTAGTCAAATGTGGTCAGCTGACCTACTTTTGTCACCTCCCATGATCTTGCCTGCTCCTGGCCTACTGATGTGATGCAGGATGACAGAAACCATGCTGCAGTGCTGACATTGCACCAGAGCTGCTCAGAATTACCCAAATAATGGTGTGTTATCAACACCTTTCCAGCTACCAATGCAGAGCACAGCACTGTGAAGGCTGCAATGGAAAATTGAACTCCATCTCAGCCAGACCCAGTGTACATTGCCACTTATACACTCCAATTTCTGCCTATCCTTGCAGACCAGGATTATCATAGAGTCATAAAATTGGTTTGGAAGGGACCTTTAAAGCCTGTGTACCTCCAATTCCTCTTGCCATGGCCAGGGACAACTTTCATTAGACCAATTTGCTTAGAATCCTACTCAGCCTGGCCTTGAATACTCCCAGGGATGAGGCATCCACAACTTTTCTGGTCAGGCTCTTCTAGTGCCTCACCACCATCACACTAAGGAATTTCTTCCTAATGTGTAATCTAAACTTGCCCTCTTTCAGTTTGAATCTGTTCCCCTTCGTGCAGCCACTACATGCCCCTGTAAAAAGCTGCTTTTCATCTTTCTTGGTGGCTGCCTTCAAGTACTGAAGGCCATAATTAGGTAAACTAGGAGCCTTGTCTTCTCCAGGCTGAACAACCCCAGTTGTTTAGTCTTTCCTCATAGAAGAAGAGCTCCATCCCTTTAATTATCCTGCTGGCCTCCTCTGAATTTGCTCTAACAGGTTTATGTCCTCCCTGTGTTGAGGACTGAGGACCCCAGAGCTGGATGCAGGGTTCCAGGTGAGTTCTCACCAGAGCAGAGCAGAGGGGCAGAATCCCCTGCCTCCCCTGCTGCCCACGCTGCTTTGGCTGCAGCCCAGGACACGTTTGGCTTTCTGGGCTGGGAGTGCTCATGGCTAGGTTATGTCCAGCTTCTTGCCAACCAGCACTGCACAAAAGCTGATCTCAATCTGCTCATCTCCCAGCCTGTGCTGATACCAGGGATTGCCCCATCACATGTATGACACCTTGCATCTGGCCTTGTGAACCTTGTTAATGAAGATATTAAATAACACTGTTCCGACATAGACCACTGAGGGTCACCAGTTGTCACTGATGCCCATCAGGACTCTGAACAGTTGGCCAATACCCTGTGGATGTGACCATCCAGTCACTTTCTTATCCATCTAACAGTCCAGATAAGCAATATCTGTAAACCTTCTCATCTCCACTGATGCAGTCACTACAACCCAGAAAGTCACTAGTGTTCCTGTCTCACACTAGGTTGGTCAGGCAGGACTGCCCTTGGTAAAGCCATGCTGTCTGTCCCAAATCACCTCCCTGTCATCCATGTGCCTTAGCACAGCTTCCAGCAGGATCTGTTCCATGATATTCCCAGGCACAAAGGTGACGCTCACAGATCAGTTGTTCCAGGAGTCCTCCTTTCTACCCTTTTTAAAGATTGGTACAATGTTATTCCTGTTCCAGTCACCTGGGATTTTGCTTGACTGCTATGACTTTTCAAACGTCATGGAGAGTGGTTTGGCAACAATACCAGCCAGTTCCCTCAAGACTCTGGGATTCATCTCATCAGGTCCCATGGACTAAATAACGTACATTCAGTTTCCTCAGGTCATGAGCCTCATATTTCCATACAGTGGGAAGGACCTTGCTTCCCTTCCCCATCGTGCTATCCATCCACTCAAGGGGTGTGGGAAGCAAGGCTGCCACTGAGGACAGAGGCATAAAAGTTATTAAATGCCTTAGCCATCTCATTTGTTGTTACCAGTATGCTAACACTAGATGTCACAAGACAGTGCAAAGCATAAAGCCAAAATGTATTTTTTTCTGTTATCTCTTAAGAAAACTCAATATAGTATGTGCAAAATGTTTTTCAAGACAGGAGACTTTTAAATATTTCTCTCTAAATGCTGTTTGAACATATAGTTTTATCAAACATGCTATAACATAATCAATATTAAAATACTGATGCTAAGAATGTCTCATGTTGGCTTCCATAATTTCATTTTCTATTCCCCTAATTACCTGGTAATGTAATTAGAGGTAAGGTACCATGACATTAATTAAGAAGAAATCAAATTATGTTTAACATTTATTTATCATAATCACAATATACTCCACTTTTCGAAGAAGACAAAGTAATTGTTGGCAAGGCTGAAAATAGTTTATACCCTCAGTCCAATAAAGTATGTGAAGCTTGAAATCAAATGTCAAAGCTGAATTTTGCTCCACAATATGCATCACCAAATGATAATTTCTCAAAGGGATTATTAATGTTTAATAATCTCTAGAAAGAGTGCTTCCCAATTTACTCTTTAATATGCAAACTAACTTATCATCCTCCTGATATTTCCTAAGAAAATACTCAGAATATTTCTGGCAAGACTTCAGAATGGTACCACTCAGCTAGGAAAATATAACTGCTCAATGCCCATATAGAACCTAGCAGTTCTTCTTAGTTTTAAGGCATTCCTGCAAAATTATTAAATCTTACTGCTATTTAAATAAGATAGAACCCTCATAATTAAGAATTTCAAGAGCTGAAGTATATGCTCCATAAGGTTTATGCTATTCATTTACAATTGTTGGAAGTCATCTTGCAAACCTGTCCTACTAAAAATACTGTTGACTGTTGTGATGAAAATCAATTTCAATTTTCTTGTACTGTTATAGGGATTAATCCTTGTATCAGGTTGTGACAGTAAAAAACAGAGAAGACATGAGGAAAACTGATCTTTTTAAACAAAAACTGATCTACTTTCAAGAAAACAAAGTGGCTTTTTAAAAAGCTTGATTTTGGGAAATTAATAATGAAGAATAGCGTCTGCAATATTTATTTTAAATTTTCATTTTAAACTGTTTTGGAGCAGTAAACTGCCTTGCTATTCTTCCCCTAG
Source organism: Hypocryptadius cinnamomeus (assembly GCA_013400635.1). Classification (NCBI taxonomy): domain Eukaryota; kingdom Metazoa; phylum Chordata; class Aves; order Passeriformes; family Zosteropidae; genus Hypocryptadius; species Hypocryptadius cinnamomeus. Next base: position 2,785 of record VYZP01081740.1, on the reverse strand, counting down.
ATATTTTTGTCTCTTCTTTTTTTTACTCTGTTAACAAATTATGTTTGGAAATAAAGAGGAGGAGGACAAGACCATCTGAGATTTTTAAGAACAAAAGCTCTAAAAGATAATGCAACAATGGAATAAGGATGTTATCTTCCACCACCAAGCCATATTGCTAGTGGTTAGACAAATATTTGTGACAGCTGAAAAATGCTGAGCATCACATTTCCTTCTTTTTTTCTTTGGTGGCATCTGGAATGACAGCAGGTAACAGAGGAAGTCTGAGTCTTCTTCAGGGGAAGTTTGAGTCTTCTTCTGGAAGAATAAGAGGCTTAGGGAACATGGGTCTCTAGCATATGAAAGACAGCATGACTTTCTGTGCAGCTTAGTCTCAATGTGCAATACCAGATTCCCATGAAAGTAGGCCAAAGATAAAGTCCTTGTGTGTCAGCCTATTCTTAACCATTCTAGAAAGGAAAGCAGCCCAAAAGAAGTTCAGGGAAGACTCTGAAGCTCTTCTAAGTCACAGTAGCAGCTGTGATCTGACCTGCAATTTTTAATGTACTCTTCTATATCCAAACCCACTTTCTTAATAAGGACTTACAGAAAAAATGTTTGCAAAGAGGATCTGTAGTAATTTTTCAGAAAGTACTAGAATCATTCATTTCCTGGAGACTCTGAAGATGCCAAAATGTTATTCAGACTGTTAAGCCAGTAACTCCTTTCCCAAATATGCTATATTTCCTTATATTCCCATCCTTGGGAATTGTTTCTTTCCTTCATCATTCTCCTTCGTCAAACGGGAAGCTTGGGTGCATCTTGGGATGCAGTTATGCAATATGGTGTAACTGCCATTGTCTAAAAATGGCCTGTGAGAACAGAGCTGCCAAATGCATGGCTCCATAGAGATGTATGGCAATTGGAAAGATGCCACATACAAATCTCAAAGACATTCACTGCTCTTCTAAAATGACGTGCTTATAAACCCTTTATAGAAAACCATCAGGGTTCTGAAGATGATTTAGACCGTTGTCCAAGTTTAAAAAAAAAGTCAATGCAATCTGTGCAGAAAACAATAGCATCACAAATGAAGCCCTGTGTTCTTGCCTCACTCACAAAGAAAATGTCTTTACCTGGTAACAAACAGGAAGATTCAAACCTTCAGGGATATTAAAATATTTTTCTGAACAGCTGAGCTGCAGAGATGATCTCAGGACACAGCTGTTAGTCCTGACATAGTAGCTGCATTGCAGCTTTGGCTTACCTCAGAAGCGTCTCCCACTGAGATAAATGCTGCTAACTGATGCCAACAATACCACAGAGTATTGCCAACCACAACTAAAACCCACAGGCTAAAGGCAGTATGTGTCACACACTGACAGTCACTCGCTACTTTCTGTAACAACCTTCCCCACTTCCATCTTGTTTACTTTTGATGCTTTACCCTCTTCATTGCAGATAATATAGCTGTGCTACAAGGAATTTATATTCTCACTTTTTCTTAGAATGCCAACATGCAATCTGGCAACATAAAAATGCTTGTGTAAAAGAACACATGTCCTTTCACTTTCCATTCTCCATTTTTAGGGAGTCAGCTGTAAAGAATTGCAGAATTGCAACCAGATCATTGCACCAGAGAGACAGAAATGTGAGAATGAACCCCCTCAAGTGGCAGTTAATTTTTTTCAGAAATCCTGAATTCAGGATAGTTGACTTTTTGCAGATTTTTACTAAATTTTAAGAAAAAATAATTAGCTTCACTTGACATTTTTTGTGCTTGATTTTTGTGCTACCATTAAGTATAGCACATCTGGTGTACTTCAACTACAGCCCAAGGTCGGCATTTCAATCTTCTGCAGACTAAATTTATTCAAAATCTCAGGCAGGAGCCTTATGAATATAATAAAAGGCTACATGTGAAATAACATATAATTACTATGATCTTATGGTCAGTGTAAGCATGAGAGGGATCATTCACTAATGCTCCAATAAATCTGAGCTGAGTGCTGTGCTCATCAGCTGCCTGCTGATTACACCTAATTAGACAATCCACTAAACTGCAACACCACTGATGAATGAGCATACCAAGAAACAGAATTTTAGCTTCTGAGATGCCATTTGACACTGCTTGCCTACACCTTTGTTCCAGTTCCTATCCCAAATAATTACCTGTGACATGGTACCTGAACTAAATAGTTTCTTTTCTGGAGCCTGAGGCTTGATTAAATTATTTTGCAGACTACAAAGCTTCTGTAAACTATGAAATATGTAAGATAACAGGTATGTGAAGTGCACACTTTTCATTAAGTTATTTTTCCTCACATTAGGTAACAAGACCCACTTTCAGTTTTCCTCTGCTGATTTGGTAAAATGTATGGTACCAGACAACAAGAAAATGCCCCTCCTTTTAGAAGACCTGTTCAACAGCATATCCACTGAGAAAAAAAATACTTCAGGATCATATTCTATGCCACTGCCCAACAGTGAAGGCATCTTTTCCTCCTTTGTGGTGTAAGAATAATTTCATTCTTGCTTCCCTGTAAGTAAAAAATTCAATGATCTGCTGGAATTCATAATGGGGAGAAATTATACCATTCTACAGCATTTCCCTGAATCAAGTTTAGAGCTCCACAAATGGATCTGGTAATAACATCCCACACAGATGGTGAAAAATTGAAAAGAAACCCCAAAACAAAACCTACATGAGCCATAGCAGTAACTATTGAGAGAAAGCATTCTGGAAACAAGATTTTGAGACGGGAGAAAGCAGTCAAGGAGTTGCAGACGTCCTGCAAACTACCTG
>VYZP01081703.1:0-18575 GCA_013400635.1 Hypocryptadius cinnamomeus | reverse complement strand
TCAAGTTTATGTCACATTTTCACCTTTATTGTACCAAAAATACAGCTTACGACCGAGATAATGTGCAAGTCTCTCTGTCATGCATTTTACAGCACTATGGTTAATTTATTCCCTTTTTAGTCAGTTTTTCCTCTTCTCCTATAGAAAATGGCAAAGAAACCCCTGCCATAACCAGTCATGGTCAGGGCTGTTAGTGGGAGCCTACATTTCTGGAACAGCTCACGTGACAGCTGAGCTGGAGGGTCAGTGACAATCAGGGGTTTCAGTTTTTGGTCTCATGCTGTGCCTGTTTAAAACCAGACCTTTTATTAACCTATAAACATGGGATGGGCTGCCAAGGCATTCAGGCCAAGTGCTCCCTTTCTTTCCATGCCACAGAAATTGTGCAGTGCCCCAGCAGCTGAGGAACAAGCAGACAAGCTAGAAGGCACGAGCCCCACACATCACTCACCCTCCTTAGGCCTGGAGTAGTATTTGCCAAAGGCATTGTCCTTGGGGATGTTGGGGTACAGGAATCGCAGCGGGTTCTCGGGGATGTTCTCGGCTGCCATCACTTTGTAATTGCGGATGATGTCGGGGAAGGTCACGGCAGAGAGCTCCTTCTTGGTGTAGGGCTCTACTGAGTGGAACTGTGGCTCTGCAGAGGAGAGAAGCAGCAGTTCTTAAAGCTGGCTACAAAGTTTTTTTCTGAAAGTGGCCAGAAAACCTGCAGCCACTTCCAGCAAATTCAGAGTTCACGTGAGCAAAAGCCTTGCCTGGACGACACGTGCAGTGCTGCAGGAAGTATTTAATGCCTGCAAAGGGAGCATAATTGTTCTGTGGGGCATGGAGGCATGGGGGGATAGGACACAGTGATGGCTCTTGGTGTGGTTTGTATTCAGAATGACTGGTGTGACTTGTCCATGGAAATTAGCTGCAATATTTCATTAAGTAATTTAGGTTGTGCTGCCTTTTTAACCTTCTTCCAAATTATGTAATTCAAACTCTACTGCCTATTAGGGAGTTTGATCCAAATACATCACTTGAGGCTTTTATGAATCATCAGGAGAGACATATAAGCCTTCCTGAATGCTGCAAATACTATCAACCTTCTTTTAACTTTTGGATGTCTCAGGTATGAAGGCAGCCAAAGGAAAGAAGCCACCCAAGTACATTCAGCAGGTTCTCTTCCACCTGCTGCTGGTTTTGGGCTCATCAAAGTGAAGTGTCAACAGCTGCCCCATGCTGGCAGGTGGGGCTGTGTAATGAGAGTGATAAGGGGAGAGCCCTGACTGGGTACAAGGGAGGCTTTAACTTCCTGTAGTTGTCATACCTCCAGGATTCCTTAAGGGAGGATGAGAAACTAGTCCAGCTCACGGAAGAAGCAAGCTCTTCATTGATCCATTTGGACAAGGGAAGGAAGGAGAACTACTTGGAAAATGAGGTGAGTATGTAATTTTTCTAGGGGGAGTGTGGGAAGGAAGGAAGGAACAAAGCCTGCATTTGGGTTAAGAAGGAGATGCAATTGTGTGTGTACTGAAGGCTGGGAGAGAGCCTAAGGAGGCAGGGGAAGACAGTCTGGGCAGTTTTTCCTTTCCAACTTCCAGGCCAGAAGCAGGACCTGGGAAGTGCTACTTGTCCTAGCTGAAACCTTGATCAATGGATTGTGTGGTTTGAGTTACCCCAAGTATGGTGTGTCCCTGCTATTGCTTGTGCCCTGCTGCTGCCAGGGGTATTGTGGTGGTCCTCAGAGTGGAGGAGAAGGGCCCAAAGACTTCTTGTTCTGATGCAAGCAGATCGGCAAAGGTTCTCTGTTGCTGACTTACCATTCTGAGATTCCTCTACCCAGGTAAAGGTGATTGCTCCCTCCCTGCTGCTTTCACTGAATCTCAGTAAAAATGTTCCTGGGCTCTGGTCCTTCAGCAGAGCACGTTCTTTCTCTTTGCTGATGAAGCCCATAATGCAGCTGTAATGTTGAAAAGGAAGAGCTGAGTTACTCCCCAACATAAAAACAAAGCTGTGCTGTGCTAGCTAGGAGAACTAAAAAGCTTTCCTTCACTTAAAAGAGCTGAAGTACAGGTGAAAACCTCACAGAAGGCTTTGTCCTGTGAACAGCTGGCAGCAGGACTGACTGGCTGCAGTCAGGTGGTGATTCATGCCTCGTGGCAGCTGTGAATCACCACAGCTTCCCCAGCACTCTCACTTCGGCCTGGGGGCTTATACAAACATCCTTCTGAGCTTGGAACAAAAACGATTGTCCATTTTTCTGTCAAAGCTGGGCTGTGGGAGCAGAAGTGACATTACATGTGTGTAATAGGGTCAGATCCCAGCTAGCAGTTAGTTTGGGTTCAAAAGTATGCTAAAGGATAATTGTTTCTCCTTTCTGGCTGATGAAACAAACTTTGCTGGCTGCCAGATTACACTCTTACAGGTGTGGGGTTTGCTTTGGGCCTTGAGCCTGTTTTCTACAGGAACTGTTAAACTTTTCTGACTTATTCAGTGTGCTCAGCAAATGTTATTGGACAAGGAGGCTGGTGTGGTAATTGTGAGAGACTGATTGATCTGGACAGGTACTGGGGAGGGAGTTGTTCAAGTCTATGACCCTGGCCAAGCCCCAGCTATTTGGTTTTGGTTGGTTTGTTGGTTGGTATTTTGCTTTTGTTGGCTTTTTTTTTCACCCCCCCAAAGGTTTTCTCTGTTTCTTATTCCTCAAAATACTCCACCAGTAATGATCTTTTGAGTACTATGACTGTCCTTGAGTGCATTAAGTTAGGGAAAGTGGGTTTTGCACATAAAACCCCTAAACAACCGTAATTTTGCTTAGAGTTTCAGATGCAGTAAGCTGCCCTGTTTTATGGGGTTTGGGGGTTTGTTTGGTGAGTTTTGTGCTTTGTTTGGTTTAAATGCCATGCTTTAGGTAACAAATGTGTTCAGTAGTCAATATCCTGTGTGTAAGGGAAGTGTTTTGCCTTCCTATCTCTCAAGCACAAAGAACGGCAAGTGTTGTATTATTTTCTCTTTTGTATACAAGGGGAGTCTCTGCTATTCAAGCCTGTACCAAATCCATATGTAATCCCAATCCCAGAACTGCCACTCTGCTTCAGTAATGGTGACAAATGTTCCCAGTGCACTGCAGCAAATAAAGGGGGAGGTTTGGGGCAGGGAAACAAGACTTATAATGCACAGGGCTTTGACAGAACTCTTCTGGAGCTGGGGGGTAAAAATGTGAAGCCCACTGCTAAATGTAGCAAGGTAGAGCAATCCTGCTGCTGTAGATCCTGCAGAAGTGTGAGATACTAGGATGTTCCACTGTGAGTGTGCTGCTTGATGAGGTTTCATAATGTGGCTAAAGCTAAAACACAGGATTGTGACTTTGGATAAGCCTAGTTTGGGCAGAATTACATCTGAAATCAGAAATCCCAGAATGAAAAGTTTACTAAACCAGTATTAAAGGGCAAATGGAACTGTGTTCCCATCTGGCAGAGTCCTTCTACTCGGTAATACTCTTAAAAAATCAGTGAAGACTGCTGGGTTCTGGGCACACGATGCAGGCACAGCCGTTCCGAGTCTGGCTGCTGCCACCTCCAGGCAGCTCACAGTAACTCTCTTCGGGCAGGGAGTTTGGCTTTTGGGTTTTTGAAATGGATATCACTAGGACTTCCTTGTGCTTCAGTTTTTCTTGGCTGTGTTCTAGGATGTAGAAAGAACTGACTTAGAGTGGGAGCAGAGCCAAAACAAAATCTAATCTGATATTCAAAGCCCTGCTCTGTGACTTAAATGGGACAACTTGGTGATCTGATGTTCTTGCTTTTAGCAGTTGCCTCACCAGAGGATTCCTCACTACTAGAATTCATTTGCTTCAGATTTTTCTTGTTTCAAGATCCACCCTCTGCACCCTGAGGGTGCAATTGTAAAAGTGAAATCTGAGGCAATGACCACATCTTTAAATTCACTCAGGTCTTACCCATCATTCCAGAGACACAGGAGATGTTTCTTAATAAGCTCCAGGATTCCCTCAATCCACAGCCAAAAGGGGAAATTTTTGTCATTTATATTTTCCTGAAATTCAGAATATGGAAAGGCAGGGATGGGAGGGGGGGAGAACAGGGATAATGAGACATGAGCAAAAATGCCTGTCTGAGCCTCCAGTAGCCACAAATGTGGGATCCATCACCTCTCACGTGCAACAACACTGGTCTAAGAGCAGATAAAAGGCTCTTGTTCCCACCTGGGTGCTATCCCTATTGGAGTTGCTGGACATGCAAACCCATGCAACCGGGGATTTTGACTGGGCTGGCTAGCAGAAGACCTTAGAGACACTTTCTGTTGAGACCTGGATCTCAGTGTCTCATCAGGCATCTGTACCAATGAATTAGAGTGCTTGTAGGGCACTTGTAGCCTTGCTCTTCCTCTGGAGCCTGCTCCTGGTTGCTGTGGTCTCCTACTTATCTATACCAGCTTAGGGTCTAAAGATGAAAAAAATGTGAAGAGTCCTCCTGTCTTGCTTCAGCCAGGGTTGTGAAATTCCATTATGTGGCTTTCTGTCATCACACTGACCCTCTTGGCCACCCTGTGTTAATCTTCACCCTGATCCAGCTTCCCCTGGTCTGAGGAATGTCCTTCACTAAGATACAGAAGAATTGTTCATCTTGCTGGTTTTTGTTTACATTTTCTGTAATAGTCAAAATGGAGAACTATTCTATTAATAGCAGCTGCATTAATAATAATGGAGTTGCTGTGTTTGAAAGATAGATTTTTTAAAATTTTTTTTTTAGATCATGGATCAAAACCAGTCTCAAAATCATTTACTCCTTGCCATTGCAAGCTCTTTTTCCTCCTGCTGATACTTTAACCTCACCACCAAAGCCTCCCATGACCATGTAAGGTCTAGAATAATCAGGGGATGCTACTAGAAAAGTAGGCACCTTGGGGGGGAAAACAGACAAAAAAAGCCCAAACAAAACCCACAGTAAAGTAAGGTGAGATCCCTCTTCCATCTCAGTTTTGAAAACTGTGTGCATACCTTGCAGAATCTTGTCCAAGGAATAAGGCCATCCTGAGATCCTCCATTTGTTGGCCCTGAACACAATAAATTTGACTTCAGTCATGTTGCATGAGTTACTTAGTAAGGCTGAAAGTACTTAGAAAACCAAGTTCTGAGTGTTTATTTGGAAGGCAGTTGTTGGACTAAGAAAGAAAAGGAAGGGCAGGCTGCTGTGCTTTCACAGCTACTGCAGGGGAGGTTGCCAAGTTCCCCTCTGGGAGGTTTTACGATTCCCAACCTGTGTGAGCAGCCCTTGTGTAATGGGAACCAACCCATCCTGACACTTTCTGTGCTGTGCTGCACCAAACACTTGCCAGCTTCAAAATGCTTCCAGGAAGGAAACTGAATCCTTGCACAGTTCTTGCCAGCACAGCAAGAAGACTGCAGCCCACAAGCTCCTCTGCAGGCTCAGCAGACCCTGCAGCATCTCTCTAAGATGAAGCACTTTCCTACCTTGATTCTGGTGATTTGCAGGCTGGTGCCCCAGAAACTCTTGACTCCTAAGTCTAACCCAACCACAGATTCATCTTATTCCTGTTGCAATTGTTTCCTTCAGTCTTGTTTGTATGTCCACAGTGCTTCATAACCATATCCAAACCACAAGGAAAAGTCCTATTCTGGGCCTACAGTAGCTGGGAGCTTTGCAGATCCTGACTGTAGGCAGAGCCAGATTCTTCCCATTAAAGAGCATGCTATGGCTTCCAATAAATATGCTTTTCTCTGACATTTTTCTAAAAGTAAACTGGGTTAGGGAGCTTGTTACTGATACTGCTGGTGTTAGGAGATCAAGATTCTGTCAACTTTCCACTGCAAAAACAGCAGCCAGGTTGTGCCCTGGCACCCTGCTGGTTCTGTCTCCTTGCACTGAGGAATGCTGAATATAGCATTCAGCAACCAGGACTTTTCTCAGCTGGGTAATATTTTTATCTACAGAGATAAGGTTTAAGTAGCAACCCTACCAGAGCTCAACAAAACCCCTGTAGTTCTGAAATGCAAATCTGCCATAGAAATATATCACTGGTCTCTTCATGTTGGTTAATTAAACTAAAAAAACCACAATTTCCTTGTAGAAATTTGAAAAATAATCTAATAAATTAACAGCTTTTTGTCAGATCTTATGTCTTGAGGTAATTACAGAGTGGAATGCTGTACTTGCCACCTAGACACACTAATCTCAAATGCCTTTAAACATATTTTTTTTCCTAAAACTTAATGTTGGTGAAATATACTGAATCAATAGTATTTTCCATCTAGAGTCTACTGTGCAAAATCAGTAGCAGTGTCAAGTGCCCTGTCTACTCGGGCAAACTGCAGGGAGTTTGGAAACAAAACCCATGGCTCATGAGGCTTTTAATAAGGACACCCATGTGGGAGATAATTCAGTTTGATATTCTTTAGCAGTTTTGTAGTGTTTGCATGCTGATACAGCAACTGTGTTTATGCAGAGTGAATCCCCACTGTAGCTAGGGGCATGCATGAATTTAAAATGAATGGAGGTGGATTTAAAAAGAAACCCCAAGAGATGCCAAGAAACATCCACTTCACAGACTGACTAAACATGAGTGTTACTTCAAAAGGCAGAATTAGGCCCAGTCTGGGTTGCTCTAATGCATAAAACCCCCAAGTTAGAACAGCAGATTTTTTTCATGGCATGATCTCATTTACAAACCCTGCCATACTGAAAAGTGGAAAATGCTTCATTGCTACAAAGTTATATTGTAGGAGGGGGAAAGCTGAGAGGAAAGGAAAACTTAAAATGGGATGCAGGAAAAGGTGCAGAACTAGCTTCAATTCAGACAGGCCATCTGTGATGAAAGCAGACCTTACCAAGAAGCTTCTCCCCCAGCATGCTCAGCTGATCTGCATTAAGTCCTCTCTTTGTTACAGAAGAGAACTGCCAACTCAGAACATCAGAAAGCTTAGACCACTTTGCACAAGGTGGATTCAGAAAGAAGGACAGGTTCTAGAATGGAAGAGAAAAATACAAGCTATAGTTAACAAACATTAATTTTGGAAGGGCACTTGAATTTTTGTATTGCCCAAACAAGCTCCAGGTTTAAGAATCGATGTCAGCTTGAGATAGTCTGCAGAAGCAGGCAGCTGTACTTCCAGGCACTCTTTACCAGGAAAACAAATCTCTGGGGCCCTGGATAGGTCTTCTCCCAGCAGGCAGGGCTGCTGCATTACTCAAGTGCACCATAACTGAGTTCTTGAATGTTCATTTGACTTCTCACTGTGTGCTGTATATTCTGAATACATGTACACTACCCTTATGTGGGTTTCAAACATTGCTCTGTTTAGGTCAGGGAAGTAACTGCCCCTCTCTACACCTGAAACTCATTAAGAGTCATCTGCAGAGCTAAAATGCAGCAGCCACTTGCAAACAGTGCTTGAAAATTAGACATAGTACCTGATAAAACATCTTTTTTTTCTTGCAAATACCTTGGGGTCAGTAGACAGCATGTTGAACCACAAGATAGAAGCCCATCCACTGGGAAGCTGGCTCACATTTGAGATCACAACAATGGGAAGGGATGTGGTCTGAAAGGGGCACAAAAGGAAACATGTCAGGTTACCCTGCACTGTTGCCACAATCCTCCTTGAGACTAACCACACACTCATTTCTGTTTTAATTCCCTGCTTGCATAATCTTGACTTGTTCTATAGAAGCTTGTATGTAGGGGAGAAAGTATGATGAAATACTGGAAAGGCTTGGGTGATTTTTGTCTAATAAAGACTTTAATTTAGTGTCAGTTATCCCAGCACTGATAGTGACAGTAGAGTTCACAGCAGACTGCTTCTGAAATAAATGTAAACTGATAACCAACCCTGTGGTTTAAGCCTCTAGGTATCAGACACTTAGCAAAGCACGTCTATTCTTATTTACCCAGAGATCTGACAGAATTCTCTCTCTGTGTCTATACAGAGTTGTTGTGAAGTGTCATTCCCATAATTTGAAATAACTGAAAGTATGTGATAGCCTAGTACTTAAAAGAAAAAAAAACCAATAAAAACCGAGAAAAGAAAAAAAAGAGAGAAAAAAGATTGTCAGCACAAGTGACACAAAGGAACTGAAGTCCATCTGTTTGATCTAAGACTTACCTCTAGGTCTATTACCAAACCAGGCTGGCACAACTGTGTCTCAAAACTCAGAGAGTGAAGCTCTTCTGTTACAATCAGAGGACCCTTCAAAGAAAAAAATAAGAAAACTTTTCAGGGACTGGAAATTCCTAGGGTAAAGTAATGGGGCTTTATCATGAGGAAACCTTTTCCTGCCCATGGTCATATGCTCTAGACCTCAGTAAGAGCTTACAGGTCAAAGTCACAGTGACAACGCTGACTTCCTAAAATTACCTCTCCAGGCATGTTTTTTGGGGTTTTTTTGGCTACTACCTATAAGCCATAGAAAAATTTGTGCTTGCCAGGAAACCCTGTTAAGGGCAGATGCCAGTGTGGGAGAGTCCCTCACTGCCAGAATCTCCTTGCAGACTCTTCCTACATGGATCACTTTGCAGAAACACTGAACTGCTCTCCTATGATCTCTCATCCCACATGTGTCTTTGTGGGTCTGAGCAGAGAGCATTGTCTTAAATGAATGCCTTGTTAGTATTATGCTAAAACTTGACAAAGGAAAGGTTAGTGCTGCTTACCTCATTTGTTCTGCTCCCTGTGTTTTTCTGTTCTTTCAGTTGCTGCAAATGAACAAAAAACCTGTCACTTGTTTATGGCAGCCACAAATGGAAGTGGTACAGTTCCACATGCATGTTCCACTTGCTCAACTGTATGCAAACTTGCTGCACTAGTGTCTGATTCTATTTGGTTCTAAACTGTGGGAGCCAAAGGATTAAATTGCTAGGTAACTACTACCCTTTTATAAACTGTTCATCTGTGAAAAAAGATATTGCAGTGCCTTTATGCAAGAGGCCTTTTAAGAACAGAAGCAGTATGAAATCAGGATCAGATGGAATACTGGTTTATCAAAGTACCCCTCTGAATCAGATTACAAAATCTGGACAGTCTCAGTTCTGGACAATGAAGGTAGAGTTCCGTGTTCCCTGGTTCTGGACTTGCATTTCTCTTCTCCTGCGGTAGTGATGGAACCAAAGTGTTCACAATCTGCAGATCAGAAGTGCCCCATAGCCTGCCACAGGCACTGACTCTCTTACAGCTGCACACCCCTTGACAATTTTCATCTTCCAGACTCAAAGCTCTTTAAACTATTCCAGACTTCCCTACCTATGGACCTTCCTCTGAAAGGCCCAAACCAGCCTTTCTAGGCTTTTTAAACTTCCTTCTCCCACAAACCCATTGCAGCATAAGCTGTATGGCAGCAAATACTCTTGTTTGCATTCCTGCCCCTTTTTCAGTGACAAGCACTCACATTTTGATTGAGTCTGATTTTGAAACAGGCAAAAGGACAGTTCTGTCCTTTAAAAAGGACAGAACAAAGAAAAAGGAGAGATAATCACATTTCCTCTTTACACAAAAAATGAACAATTACTTCAATAACAAAAGCAATTTGTTTCCTTCCTATCATGCTCTACTACAAAATTAAGTGGCTATATCAGTAATAGAAAGAAAGAAAAAACCAACCCCCTACCAAGTGCCTGAATTCTGCTGCAAGACTTCCATTAGTAGATTCTTCCATGTTCATTACTTTTGTATTTGTTCCCAAAATATTAAATTTCCTGAACCTACAGAGAGAGAGAGAAAATGTAATTAAGTCTCTCATTCATTGAAAGAACCTAATGTTAATAGGTTCAAACTCTGAACCTAATGTTAATATATCAAACTCTGATGCCACATACCCTTTGACCGAGTTCTTCTCAGTTACATCTCTGTCAAGGAAAAAAAAGACAAAATAATCTTTTAAAGATTCTGCCAAAGACACAGAAAATGTGCATGTTTTAGTACCTGACAGTGCTGACTGAGAACTGGTAAAATGCTTTTGTGAAATTCTTGTGCAAAAGATGAGGCAATTGGTTAAAGTAGTCAAAATAAATATTGTGCTACACAGCCTATGTTTTACTGAGGCTTGATATTGCTATATCAAAAAAGTACTTTCTTTTACTACAACGATTTTAACTCTTGCTCTGAGGAAAAAAAAATGTAGTTCTGCCACTCTAAATCTGCATTTAAACTTGTTGGATAAATTGCTGCATCACTTGAATTGGTTTTCCCAGCACTTAGGATTTTACTGAGTTGCATTCTATCTAGTGCACTTCTCAAAGACTTGCCTCCCATAGCCACATAAGAATTCCTTTTTACTTTTTTACTATTCTATGCAAGTTTCTGGACCCTAGAGCCGTTTCAAGTGAACAAAATTACTTGACTGAGAAGACAAAAACCCACTTGCTTTCTTGAAAGCACAGTCCCTGTCATTATTTTGGACAGCCTGTCACATTTCTTTCCCTGCCCTTGAAGTAAGTGCAAAACTCACCTGAACTCCTTATAAAATACAAAAGATTGGTATTAATCTGTTTCAACTGCTGTAATTTTTTTTTCTCTGATTGAGAACATATCCTGTTACAGGTAGGCAGATTATACCCCTTATTCAAAGGCAGCTTGAGGATAACTATATTCCTTACTACCCAAAAAGGAAGGGATTCTAGAGATGACTGAATGATGTGACTAGAAATGGTGGAGTTCAATTCTGCACTGTCACCTCATGCTAATCCAGGTGAAACACCCCAGCAGAGTGGCTGCTACCCAGGTGCTGCCCCATGTCTGATTTAGCAGTAGTGAGCTCTCCTCTGTGGAGCTGACGGTGAGAAGCTGAGGCCATCTGCACTTTGTGACATGTCCTGGTGGCAGAAGAGATTTAGAGCAAGGGAATGGGTAAGGAAAAGGGAATGATGTACCCGCTGCCATGGAGAACCTGCTGCTTTATAATCAAAAGAAGTACTTTTGATACTGCTGCTGGCCTACTCAACACTTCTAATGTGACTGCTCTTGGGTTTCTGAGTGTGGGAACTGTTTACCATTACATAGGAGGGATGAAATAAATGCAACATACTTATCAAATAAAACTTTCACTTTCAAATTGTAGTTCAGTTCCTGCAGTTTCACCAGCAATCTGGAAAGAGAAGTATTTTTTTTAACATCAGCAATTGAAAAATATGCGTTCTCTTCTATTGTGTTGCTTACCACAGATATTTCAGCACACTCAGGGGCCACATGCAGGCTCCAAGCTTGCTCCATACCAGAGAGCATTTAGACATAAAACTAAATGGGCAAATGAGTTACTCTTTGGCATGACAAAGTGCTCTGCATGTGTCTTCTTGCTGTTTGGTTGAGCTTGTTACACACTTGGTACACCCTACTTCTGGGAAAGGGTAAAGGCTGAATGTGAGTTAAGTTCTGCCAGAAGAAAGTCCCTGCCCCAGGCACTTCCCTCCTCCTGCCTCAGCCCCTGGGCTGCAGTGCAGGCTGTGCAATCCTCTTGGCTGCAGGAAGCCACTGACAGGAAAGCCTTACCACAAAAAAGGAACAGGGAAAGGGGAAAACATACCTCAGCTTCACAGTGAACTGCACTCCTGTCTTCAGGACTAGTGGCCTCTGGGGATGTGTTGGCATGCAAGGCTGCCTCTCTACTACAAAGGAGCTATGGGAAGAACAGGTTAAAGGCACTATGATTTATCTGTACTGCTCTTAAATAAGAAACCATATAAAAGTGAACTTTAAAAGAATGCTGATTTACCAGAAATACTATACACTTTATTCACCCAGCTTCAATCTACATAGAGGTGTGTGACTCATTTCCTTTCAATTGTTACAATGGGGCTAGAAATAGTGATTTTGTAAGTGTTGGCTTTTCTGCAATCCATTGATGGCTTGAGGAGGGAGATTGCTACATCACACTTCTCTGAAATCAAACAGCAAGGAAACACTGTGCTGTAATTAGCACGGTGCAAGTGAGGAGTGTTGCTTTGTTTGCCATTCCCAGGGCTTCCTGAATTCTTACAGTGACAGTGCTGTGTAACAACACACGCCCAAGGCATGGATACACTAGCAGGGGATTTGATGAGGGCAGCTAGCCCAAAGAAACAAACAATTGGGGCTAGCCTGTTTTGATACACCCCAAATTTTTGTCTACTGTGTGTTTACAGAATAGGTTTCTAACTACCAGCTACAGTAACTTGCATCAAAAAGGTGGTACAGAGGCAGGGCTGGCCTCCCAGTGCTGGAGGCAAAGATGATGAGTCCAGTGACAAAGGGTTGGAGAATCTAGTGTGTATCTATCTTGGGGACAGCTTGATACAGGTTGTTTCTTGCCTCTCTTCACTTGAACTTTGAAGCGTGAAGTGAGAAGTGGACTAACAGACTGAGAATTTGACTCTGTAATCAATGTGTACTGCAGCAAAGCTCCTGCTAACTTCAATAATGACTGAGCAGAAACCCTTTCCACAGGCCTGAACCTGTGGAAATCCTAGACTGGGTAAATCTCAAAACCAGTAATTCAGTTTAATGTTTGACAAACTTAGGAAAACCTTGGAAAATGAAAAGGTACTATGCAGGAAATAATGAGGGAATGGTAGGGAAGGTGCTCTTCATCTATTTATTCGTGGTAACACCAAAAGATCCTTATGGTCTATTACCTTTGGATGAGCTGTTGGAAAAGCTTGTGTGTTAGGTCCTGCAGAAATTGTTTATTTTTTGTGATGGGATCAGGGTCGTAGGTAAACTTCTGTTCCAGCTCCTCAAGCTTCTTGAGCTGCTGACGAACTTGCTGTAGACTTTCAGCAACAATGGTAAACCTACAATTGATGTGATCTTATTACTTTTAGCAGGTTTTCATTATATTTTATTATATTATTGTACTAATGCAGAGGCACCAGCCAGGTGACTGTCCCTGAGGACGTGGCAGTGCCTGGAGTACGCTTTGTACTCAATGGAAACGTGGTGAGGTAATAAAATGAATGCAGTTATGCTAAGACAGAATGAAAAGGGATCATATAAATAATCATTATATTTCCTAGATGTGGTGTTCCTTCACAACATGGTTTAAATGTGGTCTTACAAAAGACTTACCAGTTCTGCAGCTGGTCGAGGCAGGCGTTGGGTGGCCCACCAATGCACGCTGTCTGTTGCCTGTGCTTCCACTCCACCAGCTCCTCGTTAATAAGGGCAGCCTGTGTGTGCTCTGTGCTCTGCAGCAGCTGCACTATCTTATTCACCACCTCCTACACAGAATAGGAGATTACCCTCTTTATTAGAAATACTTCACGCAGGAGAACTAAGTACTGTTTCAGCTAGTGCTCATCTGTTTTGCAAAACTCTGCAAATACCTCCGTTCAACTAACATATTAAAAAAAACTTTCCTACTAATTTATGTCAATAAAATGAACATGTGCTTAAGATGAAGAGCTGCTGACTTCTGAAAGAAAACTTGAATGCTACCTTTCTCTTGCAGTCCAGTGATAAGAACATGTGCTGGAGATTCAGCTGTTCTTTCTTGTATTCCTCCTGAGACATACCATTGGACTCATGTTCTGTAAAATAAGTCCAAATTGTGAATGTGAGGCTGAAGGAGTGCTGAAGGATGGGTGGGGGAAATGCTGAGGCGAGAAGGGAACAAATACAAAAAGCAAGATGCTGCCTTAGTGCTTCCCTTAGTACCTTCTGAACATGTCCCTGTTCTAAGGGATAGTCAGCTCTGCCAAGTTGTGTTAGAAACTAAAGCCTTTTCTGGGACAAAGAATTCAACAACAGAGACAGAGCTGTATAATGAAACCAGAGTGGACTCTGTGTGTTTCCCTTGGTACACAAGAGCCTACAAAACCTAAAGCTGGTTTGGCATTTGTGAAACATCACTAATTAAATGTATGGTTGAATGGTCACAGAGCCCACAGGGTTTGCTACTTCTAGTGGCAAAGGGATGTAAAGGGCAAAGGAATGCTGTGTTAACAAGGACACTCTCTTACTTGGAACACAAGACAGATGCAGAAGTTTAGGTTTGAGTGTGAAGCAGAGTTAATCAACAAGGGACATTACCAGTAAATTTGGCTGTGTTATCATTAGGCTCAGTGCCCTGACATAAAGAGCAGTTTACAAACCATATACAATAGGGGATGTCCTTGAAAAATGACTCACCTCTGTTCTGCAGGGTTTTGCATTTGAAGTCATACTCATCTTGCACATCCTCTAATGTCTTGATGTCTTGCTCCACATCCTGTAATGCATGAGTGAGGGTGGCCATAATTATTTAATACTTTCAAGTAATGCAAGACTTCATCTGATTAGGAATTGCCTGGTACCAGCCCTGACAGACATGAAGTCCAGTTTTGTAGCAGTGTTTGTTCCTGGACTAACAGGAAATATTTCTACATTTCACCACCTTCTATTCATCCTTCTGCCTTCAAAACTAACTGAAATCTGTTAATTATAAAGTATGAAAATGCCCTTGTGGTCAAGCCATCTAAGTTCACAGAGTTTAGAAGAACCTAGGCTACAGTGGTAAAATGTGGAACAACACATAGCATTTTAAACTTTCAAATTCTTATGTACTATTTGGAGAAAAGCTTTCTGTTGTGACTGTATTTATTAAGACAAACATCTATATGCTAAAAAAGAAAAAGTACATCTTCTAGTTAGCAACAAACTGGCCAGTTATGATTTAAGAGGTTTTTTTTGCTAGTATTTCAGATGGGTAAAATGCTTTTGTTGCTGAAGTTTAGACACAAGGTACTTCCTATGTTCAGAAAATCCCTGGTTTATAGACTTGAAAACCCCACCTTACTTTTATCTGTCATTTTATCAAGTCTAATTTTCGGCATCTGCAAATCAACAAGCCCTACTGAGAAAAGTTATATTATACTTACTGTAACACTGCTTTTTATAATCCTAACTTTGGCATCAAGCTCCTTCTGCTTGTCTGGCATCCCAGTTGCAGTGTTCTGCACACTCCCTACTTCCATCTGAGGGAAGAAGCAGAACAAGTCAAAACAGAGTGACCCATAACTTTTTTCATTACTGTAAATGAGTGGCATTTGTTGACAGACAACCTGAGGAAGCACGGCTTGTTCTGCTGAATCATACTAAAATTTTGCAGTATAAAAAAAATCAAATTCAGGTGAATTTGAAAGAACCAAAGTATTTATTTTAGTAAACTGACAAAGGTCCCCCATCATGGATTTAAGTCAAGCAGTATTGGGCTTTGAGCAACCCAGTCTAGAGGAAGGTAGATGATCTCTAAAGTCCCTCCCAATCCAAACCATTCTGTAATTCCCTTTCTCTTCTTGATGACCCACATTTATTGCATACTGGAAAGGCAGCAGCAAGTGCTTTATGTCAAGTGCCAGGACCAAACAGCTGTGCTGCAGCTACAGGGGCTCCCTCAGAGTCAAACTCTTAGAGCAGCTGTTTTGGACACAGCTGCAAAGGGCCCCTTGTTGAAAGTGGTGCCCAAGTGCTCTTCCCACGCTGCACATTCAAAGCCTTGCTATGAACGGAGGTATTTCTGTATTGGAAATTAACATGCTTGGTCAGTCATCACTTTATTTCTACATAAGTGCATTACAGCTATCTATATATTTTGCATGCCTTTCCCAACTGCGGAATTTTTATTGCAAAACAGTTCTTGCAAAGGAAAAAACAAAGGTGAGAAGCTAGAGAACAGATGATGGAGAAGGTATAGCTTTACATATAACTCAGAAGAAAGAAAAGGGCTTCACTAAAAAACCACCCCAAAACACTGCCAAAATTAGAAATAATTGGAGACAACCGGGAAGGAGGATGATGCATCATTTTTCCAGAGACAGCGCAAAGCAGCATGCTCTGTTGCTTAATAGAGAGTAAACTGGGGAGTAAAATACAGAAGAACAAACCTAAAATCTTAGTGGATATACAAATTAAGCACTAATTATTAAAATAAAATCCAATTGGCACATCAGGCTACATCTACAGAAGCATCAGGCAAGTACTACAGAAGCATTAAAACAACCAGCATAGCTTTTACGTCACTCAAGGAATAAAAATTATTTCCTGGCCATTTATCCTCCAAATGCTTCATTCAGCAGAAAAGAGCCATGCTGTCCAGCTGGTACAAATTAGTGTTTTCCAGCTGGTACATATCAGTGCTCACTCTTTTTTAAGGAACCTCTTATTGGGCAGAGAGAGGATAGCCTGTTTTCCCTGCCAGTCTTCATCCACTTCCCTTGTCCCAAACAACAGGCAAGGGAAGATACAACTGCAGCAGCCATTTCAAGACTGTTACCTCATTGCATGCCTGGGCACAGTTCAGTATTTTCCTCTCTTCTTTCAGACAGTTGTGGATGATCATTGCCATGTGTATTGGATCCTCTTGGAAGTTATCCTAGCATTAGAGACACAGTCTACTGTTAAAGTCCATACACGATTTCTTGTCTTTCACTAACTTTCAGGCTGGTAAAAAAATCAGGGTATGACCTATTAGTGTGAGCCTCAGGGAACACACTGGTGACAGCCTGCTCCAGGATTACAGGGTGTGACAGCCACAACCAGCTCTAAGAGTGAGTTTCCATTGTAGTTCATTGGCATACAAAGTGACAGGAAAGGGTCAGAGACATTCCTGGGAGTTGTGGGATACTACCCTACAGTCCTACAGAGAGCTCATCCCTCAAGAGCCACCCTCCCACACCTTGGTATGGCTGCTGGTTTAACACACAGTCCAGGCTGGATGCAAATTCCACCTTATTGTTTTACCTGCACACAAAGCTGAAATGTGCTGTTGATTGGGTACTGTCCTGCTCAGGATGGTGCTGTCCTGGGGGATTTTCTTTTTCCTAGAGTTCTCAAACTGTAACTGTGCTCATAATTAAACTGTAACTTTCTAACTGTAGCCAATCAAAACAAAAATGGAGCAACACTTGAATTCTGGCTTTTAAATCAGGGCTCTCACACATTCTCTGTGAAAATTCCTCACAGCAGGGAGTTGCTTAGAGGCTTTCAATTGCACTGAAGCAAATCAAGCACATGTACAGATATACAGATAAACATATAGATGTGTAGATTGTAGAGACAACCCAGGCGTACCTGAAGATTACGTTTGCTTTTCCTTATGTTGTGCTGCAGCAAAAAGTTGTTTTCTATCAAGAATCTACTGAATTGATCATCAAGCTGTGACAGCAGGTCATGGAATAACAGTGTAGCAAATGATACATTGTTGGCTGCATGTTCCCTGGAATAATTTAAAGCATGCTTGGGTTAAATACACTTCCAACACAAGAGCCAAGAAATACATACAGGTGTACTTGATTTTTAATCCCCAACTCCAGTTGTAGAAGACGCAGGCACTGAGAATTGCCTTCAAATGTAAGCCAGTGTCATTCTCTTAACTGATTTCACTTTCCTTGATACAGAAATGTTGTTTCTCTATTATTTTTGCCACATTCTCTTCAAATTCATTTACTCATTCCATGCACATCAGGAACCTCAAAGTGACCCTGATGCATGTGCATGTTGTACCACCCCTCAAAGAGAAGACACTCCACAGAAAGTCTGGCAGAAGTTCAGAGTCTCTGAAGAGTGAGAGACTGATGCTACCAAGGTAGTAACTGATTGGTCTTAAAACAGACACTTTTGTTCTGGACCACTGAGAACATTATGAGCAAGGACACACTTACTCCAGGTATCAGGCCCCTCCAGAAAGCCCTGAAGAGGGGCAGGAACACAGGCTGGAGCACCCACACAGCTACTGAAGCATCCTGCCAGCAAAGGATCACCCAGCAGCTTGCTTCCCCAGCATTCTGCCTGTAACTGCACTTCTGAGGGCACTGCTTATCACACAACCCAAAGGCTAATTAATTTCTGAGCTTACCAATCCTGGTTTTCCAGCCATTGTGCCAGGTACTGCCTGATCTCCATAGGAAAGCTGTCATCATATAGCTGGTGAACTTGCTCCAAAAACTTGGAATCAAGTTGCTGTAGTTGATACCACTGAGACATTCTGAGGAAGGGGTGAAAAAAAAAAAGTCAGTGTAAATGTTTAAGTAGTATTTGGACTGAAGTGGTGAAAAATAACTAATGTGAAGTTTTCATGAACATTGACAAAATTGGAGGATGTGCTGATTTTGGCTGGGATAAAGTTTATTTTGTTCACAGTAGCTAGTTTTGGATTTGTGCAGGAAACAGTGCTGGTAAGACAGGGATGTTTTTGTTACCTGAGCAGGGCTTACACAGCTCCTTTCTGTTCCTCCCCTCAACCCACCAGTGAGGAGGCTGAGGGGGCACAAGGAGCTGGGAGGGGACACAGCTGGGCAGCCGACCCCAGCTGACCAAAGGGACATTCCAGACCATGTGGCATCAAGCTCACAGAGCTGGGGCAAGGAGAAAGGGGAAAGGGAGACATTTTGTTTGATGGTGTTTGTCTCTGTTAGGTGTGATGGAGCCTGGCTTTCCTGGGATGGCTGAACTCCTGCCTTTTGCTTTCTTGGGTACATGGCTTTTGCTTTACCTGTTAAACTGTCTTTATCTTAGCCCATAATGTGCCTCACTTTTACCTTTCTGATTCTTTCCCATCCCACCTTGTAGGGAGGAGGGGAAGTGAGTGAGTGGCTGTGTGGTGCTTTTTTTT
>VYZP01081700.1:0-17567 GCA_013400635.1 Hypocryptadius cinnamomeus | reverse complement strand
CCAGTGTGTGTGTGTAGTGCTGGGGTGATGTGGGCAGCGCAGTGCAGGATAACTCACGGGCTGTGCCCCACGGCTGAGGCACTGCCTGAACAGAGGTGGCTGCTTTGTGTAACTCAACACCAGGCACAGTGATGCTGTGCTCTGGAGAAAGGCTGTGCTGCTTTGCAGGGCTGGACTCTACAGCCAGGATAACATTTTGTATT
The DNA here is from genome assembly GCA_013400635.1 of Hypocryptadius cinnamomeus. Lineage (NCBI taxonomy): Eukaryota > Metazoa > Chordata > Aves > Passeriformes > Zosteropidae > Hypocryptadius > Hypocryptadius cinnamomeus. The sequence continues at coordinate 17,364 of VYZP01081700.1, read as the reverse complement.
TCTGAGGATGAACAGCTATGAGAACCTCACCTTTCTGTTGGGGATTTACTGAGAATCAGCAGTAAACAGCAATGTATAACGGGAATTGAAAAGGGAGCCTTGCCTGTAGCACTAATCATAAAACCTTAGTAAGGTCCCATTGTGTGTTTCCTACCCCTGCCTGTCAGTGTGCCTGTTGGGAAGGTGGGACACACAGGAGGAAGCAGGCAAAGGCTGCCGTGGCAGAGCCAGCGGGAAAAAAGCAAAAGCCAATCCCTTGGCAAAGTTTGGCTTCATGATTACTGGAGTCCTCGGTGTCACCACAATGAAGAGCAGTTGCCATGGAAACCATTGCAAAAGATTAAGCATATCAAGGAAACCTGATTGTGAGAGAATGGTTGGAAATAGAAGAATTAAATTAATGTAGAAATGATGTTTTTGTTTCATTTCACAAGTCATGGTAGAAACCTTTACATTCACAAACATCCAATTAAGAGAGAAGTTATAGTGAAATCTGAAAGCCTTATTTCAGAGAAGCATGATTGCTCTATAATTAAAGGAAAATAAATAGTGGTTTACTATCCAAGATGAAAATCCAGTGGTGCAGATTTTGTTATTCTTCATTTTCCCACTGTAGGATCTGCCGAATTTTTTGACATTTAAGGCAGACAGGCCGCAGTGACCCCCTGGGATATACTCACAGGTGCAGTGGCTTCCAGCCATGGAGTGGCCAAATGAATTTCAGATAGTTGGGAGAGGAAGAGAACACTTAACTCCTCATTCTCTTTTGTCACTTGCTGGCCAGGGTCCTGGACCAGCTAAGCTGTGCTCATTTGCAAGTTATGAGAACAGAATGGCAAAGGTCAGTGTTTTATTCTGTCTGTGCTGGGCACTGCCTATGCCAGTCCTTGGCATAAAGCAAAAGACACTTCAAACTGTTTTATAGTGATGAGAAATTACTAGCACAGCTGGCTCAGGCAACTGGGAAGAAGGTAGGCATGGAGCTCATGACCACTCTTCCCCCTCCTAGTAATGCCCCAAGGTCAGCTAGGGAGTTGGCATCTGGACTCTACAGAGGAAACTAAAGCCAAGTAACAAGTTACAGCTTCCATGAAGTACTCGAAAATAACTGAGTATCATGGATGGACTGGATAATCCAACCCACTGACCCCTGCCCTTGCATCAGCACTTCAATGTGTCACAGTCATCAAGGGATTCATCTCTTAAAATGGTATTACTGGCCTAGTATAAAATCAATGACACTGGTTTCACCCTGCTGCTCTGAAAATGTTTCCAGGAAAAGGGGAGATTATGTTTCATTAGTGCAAGCACTAAACTCTGTGTCAAGAAAACACAATGAAGTGTTTGGCAATAACAGGAGACAACCCTAGGATGACAGAGTAAGTGTGTGCAGAGGCTCTTTCTTGGTTTGGAATAGATGTGTTGTGTCAATAAGGCTGTCTTGTTCAGCTAAGAGTCTCTGAAATAACGACACTGGAACATCAGAAGAACATGTCTCCTTCATCTCCTCCTTGGAATGAGTAGTATCCATGCAGCTGAATCTGGCCACAGCCAAGGAGCTCAGGTTTGGTCTAGAAGGTCTTCATTCACTTTAAACACCTGTCCATTGACCAGTCTTCATCCAGTCTTACAAATATAGAGCCCCATTTGCCCAAACAGTGCTACTTCAAAATTAAGATGTCAAGGGAGATAATGAAATTATGTAAGTGCTTCTCAGTCAGGAAATACGGATCTGCATATTTTTTTTATTGAACCACTGTGACGACCAATGCCTTCCTTCTCCATTTGCTTAAGGCATTGCCTGAGGTGACAGAAACTCACACCACAGAAGATAAACACAGTCCTTCCTGATTAAGTTTTATTGCTGAACCCCGAAACTTTCATCCAGACAGAGTGTCCTGCACTACACTAACCCCTGTGTCTTCATGAATAAAGGCCAAATTCACTTTCCCAAAGTGTTTATGGTATCAACACTGTACTAGAAGGTGGTAGGCGATTAAACTTCACAAGTGTGTCACTGAATGATGAAAGAGTGTTGGATGTTCCACAGCAGGTCCAAAGGTTGTGTGTTGAAGACGGCTTTGGCACTGCAGCTGGACCCTTTCATTTACAACTGTCACATAAGAACTGTGACACTGGGCAATCTTCGTCTCAATTTTGCAAGATCTCAGGCCTGACTACTGCATGGTGCTTTTCCTAAGATACCTCTGAGAGCCCTTTGGAAACCTGAGTTGGTGCATGTGATTGTTTTAGATGCTGTGAATAGAAGTGCCCTGATACTGGGGTGATGAATGTAAAATAAAACCCCGGATAAAGAAAATAAGTACACCAGCAGACACAAACAGCTGTACTGGTTTCCTGTTTGCATCTGGCTTCAAGTCAAGCTGCTGAGATAGCTCTCTAAAGTCCTGCATGGATGGAGTCCTGCTCTGCTGTGACTGCCTCAGCCTAAAAATTTTGCAGTGATATTAAAAGCCAGCTGAGATATGTGCTCATATTTTGTTGCTGGGGGCAGCCAGGCTGTGTGGAGCACTCATGGTTTTGTTCTTTATGTTCAACAAGAGCAAGCAAGATGTTTTCAGGATCTGGCATACAATTCAGCTTTCCTCTCAGATTTTCTCAGAAGGGGCTTGGCATTTAGTTTGTTGATTTGGTGGGTTTATATGCTAGCACTGATCAATAGAATGACATGTAGTGTTTGTCACTGCTGCACATGGATTCTGAGCCTTGTACAGATCAGGAAAAAAAGTACAACGAAATGAATCCATAAAAGCGTGTTTTCTTTTTTTTTTATTCCAGCAGACTAGGGAAATAAATGCAAAAGAAGAGAAAACATTTTCAGTTCTTATAATTATTTAAGCCTATATCTCAATGTGAATCTCTGTTAAGAACAGTGCAGTAGTTTTTTCTTTCTTCTGCCTTTCCCACACTGTTGTGCTGTTCACTTTATTATTGCTGTCACAATCTGCTCTCTGTCCAATATGATTGCTATCCCCAAAGGTTTATTCTACATAGCAAACATCCTGTAATAGTGACCTACTCTAATAACAGGAAATTTATTTTTAAACTGCATAATGCCTGCTCCATATTAATCTGCTTCTTTTAAAAAAAAAAAAAAAAGTTTGACATGAAAATCTACTAATATTTCCCAAAGCCTGATAATTTTCCACAAAATTTTATATCTTCTAGAGTTTGGAGTGTGCACTATTTAAGATAGCAATGAGGCATTTTTTCTTTCCTCTTCTGGTCAATAAATGCTAAATAATAAATATCAGGAAACAATCAAATCAGTCAAACATCAAAGGTCAATGCTCATCAGTCACAATCTTTTCAGAAGCAACTTTATTCTCCTCCTTTCAACCAGTAGCTGCAGAAAGAAGTTAACCCTTGGTGTGTAAAGACAATAGTCTAAAATACCTTGTGACTCTCATCATACATTCCAGAACGGGTTTCTTTTTATCCAACTGCATTCCTCTTCCCTTCTTCCCTGCCTAGCCTCACCTTTGTGATACCACTTTGGGGTCAATGGCACTGTTATCCAGTGGGTGATGAGGCATCAGTCCTGGCTTTTCTGTCTCTAAGTGATTTTCTTGGGAAGCAAGAAAACCCATCCTGTCAGATCCTTCTTCAAAGGGCCCAGTAAGTTTGCATTCACTACATCTGTTGGAATATCTAATGAATAAGTGTAATCCTTTTGGGTTTGCTAACACAAAGAACTAATACATCTTAGACCATATTTTAATACCCTTAAGCCTGAAGGGTCACATTATCAAATCTCTGCTCTATCAAAGTATCTTCAATTGCACCTTTTTTTTTTAATGCCTTTAAACATGACTTGACAATGCTTCTTCCAGATCCATTTTATATTCTGCATTGTCTGCCTCAAGGATATCGTATGCATCTCTATCTTAATGAAGTTGAGTTCTGTATCTACTACCAGGCTATTTTCTCCCAGATAAATCATCATGTCTGCTCCTGTCAATGCATCTAACGTAGCGCATGGATGAGAACACCAGCTGATTTCCACTAGTCTGTCTCTCTTCTCCATGTTTCCCTGCACTCTGCACTGCATGGCTAGCCCCTAGTGCTTCCCTCATCACTGCTCTGACACTGATCACCTTTATGCTTCCTGGTTTTCCTTTTTATGTGTTGAGTGGGGCCTCATGCACTCAGACCACACTGCAGGAAAGAAAACTTGTTCTGTGTGTTAGGCTATCTGAGAATTCAAACAGAAAACAAAATTTAGCAAAACTTCAACATAGTTTTCCTTCCCAGATTGGCCAAATCCTTCTTCAGATAAAACACTCTCAAAGCTGTCACTGATTCTGACAGGAAGTATGTGCTTAACGCTTTACATTGGTGCTTTCCCATGTTAGCATTTAATTTGGACAACATTTAACAAAAAGCTTAATGAGTCATGTCTTAATGTTAGAACTGAGACAGAGCGTAAAGCCATTAACTTTTGTTTCTGTTGCCAAAATATCCTGGGAATGAGCTGGTTGCTACCAGTTATATTTGATAAAATGTGTATGCTGTCCACTGTCTGATGGGCCACTGCCCTCCTACTGAAGAGTTTTGAGTCAGTAAAACAGTTACAAGAGGTATGGTTAGTTGTGATTCCCAGTCTCTAGGTGAATAGTGCCTTTATTTGACTCGAGTCTAATTAAACTTCTAAAAAGATGACAAATGTCCTTTCCAATTATTGGATGTATTTGCTTTTGAAATGCCAGTGCATTTATGGAATCCCTGTTGGCTGGAGCTGCTTGGCCTGTGTTATGATGAGCTGCAGCCTGTCCCTCCATGCTGCCATGGTGACAACTGGAAGCCAGTGCACAAAATCCTCCATACTCCCATGGACATGAGGGATATTGACAGGAAAACTTGTCTTAGTATAAGCTTCTGTCACCATTTTTCAACTTTTCCTTCTTTCTGGCGAGGCAGGATTAAAAGTCTGCTAGAAAAAAAGAGGTGGGGGGAAAAAACTCAGTGTGTTCCCTGAATTCATGTCTAATTTCTTTAGTGTGAAATATCCATCTTCCTTTCAGCTTCTGTTTCACATTTTAATAATTGCATCATATGCAATAAAAATGATAGATAAAAGTATATCAAAACATTTTGGGTTTTTATCTATTTCAACGTATGCATTTTCCTATCCAAAAGGAGAACATCTGTATTCATAGAACGCTGCAAATGACAAAAAATGACAAAAAATGTAAAATTTCACAGACTTCCTTAGAGTTGGGAACTGTACAAGTTCTGCCATGTAGACTACTGTAGCAATATCCTATTACTTTTCCTTAGAATTCTTTTTCGTATAAGCAAACTCTCTGATATTTTGTTGTAAAAAAAATTGTACCAGTTCAACACTTCTGCAACAAAAAAGAGATGGGCTAACTTCTAGAGAGAGGCCTCCTCTCCTGTTGGAATGATCAAAATATTTATGTAAAAGTGAGGATTGCACCTGTTACAATCACTCCTTTACACCCTTTTAAAACAAAGCAATATTTTCCCCCTCAGATCTAGTTCCAGCATTCAAAATCTTTACAAAGACAGCTGAATGCTGGGGTCAGATGCAGTGGGGTGGAGCTTCCCCTTTTCTGGCATGAAAGTGTTTCTGCATTTTTATAGTGAGCAAGTCAAAGCTTGTAAAAAGTAATTTATGAACTTGGATAGGAATCTGTGCTTGAAGAGAAAACAGTTGGTGTGATTATGGACAATAATGAGGAAGCAGGTGGGATACTCTTCAGTTTCCACTGACAACATGCAATGGATAAATAGAAATGAAACTTGAAAGAGAGCTTTATTTTCTTGGCATTTGCATTGTCAGAATGACTTTGACCTTTAACTGGTACATCCAGTACCTTTGCCTATGTGCTGTGCATGGGGTACATTTTCCTGACAAGGATGGCCTAGTATTAAAAGTGACTATGTCTATAACTTTCTCTTGGCCCCTAGTTGGGTCAAGTAAAAAATATCGAAAAACTAGATCAGAGAGAGAATTAAAGATTTCGAAGGAAAATAGTGCATCATACGAAAAACAGCTATATGGGGTGAAGGAAATTAAGGCAACAGCAGCCAGTTGGGATGCAAGAGGATTTTGGGTTGAAAGTGAGCTCTGGAAGTTGTATGGTACACCATCCCAATCAAAGCAGGGACAGAAGTTCACTTGCAAAGCAAAAATTTGAAGAAAAGGCATTTTTCTGCAGTAAGCTGATAGCCTTCTCTTTTTTTTCTGACAGGAGGTACACAAGGTGCATATAAACCCCACCATGACACCAGTCAATGCCCAGAACGCCACATTAAGCAGACCTCTGTATCAATTGCTTTTACTTCCAATTACTGCTTCCCAACCCAGCTCCTGCTCCCTGCAAAGGCTAACTGACTGATGCTGCTGAAGTCACATAAGTGCTGATAATACCAAGAATTTGGTCTGCACTTTATCAGCAGCCCTCAAATCTCATTACCAGGTGGATAGACATCATTATCTCTTTATCCTGTTGGGAATAACAGTGTGCAGAGAAGTTCCTTGCTGAAGGTCATACAGCAAGTCACTGTAAGAGTCTGAAAGTGGAATTAAGGTCAGTTGTATCCTCATCACAGACACTCACATGTTGATAAAGCTGCTGGCATTGCACCCATGCAGTTATCAGGACCATTAACTGAACCTCCCCGCAGTGGGTATGGGAGGGCTAGTGAATAAGAACTGTCAAATGTACCTGTCTAGAAAGCTGTTCTCTGTCCTGAAAGATAAGAACTAAGCTGGTGTTTATGTGATGCTTAAAATTCAGGCTTTTCTAGTGTTTCCTCTTGATGTCACTTTATTTTTTTTTCTCTGTACAATGTGACCAATATGACCACACAAAGTATTTTTCTCCCTCAGACCAAAAAAAACCAAACCAACAATAGAAGACACTTAAAACTAGGAGTGTTGCTAAAGTCAGTGCATAAACCTGAACTCAAATGTGCATTTGAGGTGTATTGGCTGTGGAAGACTCCTGAAGATAGTAAGAGTGGCTACTGAAGCTTACCTCCGCTATGATAAAATGTGTTGCCTGCTGAGAGAATGTTTGTCTGGAGCGAAAAATCAATGGATCATGGCTATTCCTCACTGTTATTTATTTTAGAACCAATCCAGCTTGAACAGTGGTGCATTTGATCTAGCAAAATCCAGTAATTTTTTGCTACTATTTCCATTGGTGAGCGTTGTTTCATTTTTTTGTCATCCCTTTCTAGGTTCAGGAAGGTCTTTCTGTTTATCTATGCAAATATTTCATTCATTGACTCTTTATTTTCTTTGTTTCTTTCCCAGGAGGTATCTTTATTCATTACAAATCTAAGTCCTTTTCTTTAAGCTCTCTAGCTATGAAATACAAGATATAATCCCTCAATTTATTCCAGTCTAGGAAAAAAAATCAACAGAAGAAAGGCTCAGGATATGTCATAAGATTTATTTCCACTTCAGCATTTTAGACAACAGATGATCCATTTACAAAGCAGTGATCTGCTCCATGACTGGACTTCCTGACGAATAGATGTACAAGGGAAATACACATTCTTAGTATGATTTCTGATTACCTATGACAGGTACCTGTGGGTGTCTGTCTCTTTACAGCTTGAGAATCTTTGTGTATTTTTTTATGTAAAAAATAAATTTCTGCTGAATTGAACTCAACTGATAAACTTCAGGGATGAAATGAGGTCCTGATTGTTGCCAAGAAAAATGGTATGATGTTTGGTTATGTTATTAATCTTGAGAAAATGCTTTAGGGTAAAAAATTATTGTTTCAAGTATATGTGAGTAGTTTTGAAAAAAGTAGAACAGCTGAGAGCAGTAGAATAGAGGCAACTTTAAAAAGAATAGAGAACTTTTTTTTTAAATTCAAGCTGCTTAAAATTAATTTAAATGTCTGTTCCTAGTGTAGTGTCTAAGATAAGCTACAGATATTCACAGTTGCCAAGAAGGTGAAGGTGCAGTGAAAACACCACTGGGGGAATTAATTTCAACCTATTATTCTTCAGCATGTATATTGTTCACAGTATAATTCTATTACCAGGCACTATACTGAAATGGAGCAGGCAGAGCCAGTTGGAGCGTGGGGATCTTGAATAGATGCTCACAATAGCACATTCATTTTCAGCCACCACACAATATGCAAATCTATAGAGTGTGATTTGTAATTGACCTTAAAACTTACCATCTACATGCCACAGTTCCTGTGAGTACTCCTCTCAGTTTTCCAGCCAGTTTTACAATAAAGAATCTCATCACAAAAGTTTCACAAATAATTTAGTGATCAGTACTTTGAGAATTTTTTCCTTTCTGTTTCAGAATTAGCTGTACTCCAGGCTAATAATTACAACGAGCTTGTGACATTCCTTATCTAAGGGTAGACCAATGCCTTAGTAAATAGAAACAGTTCCTTTTTATGGTTTATAGAAATAGAGCAAATCGAGGGGACAAACGAGACTTCTTGGATTTCTGCTGTGCGTACTGTTTGATGGTAGTGGGGCAGAAGTAAATGTAACTGTTTCACCAGCTCATCAGGGCTGGTGAGGTGCAAAAAGGGACAAAGATAGAGAAACTTGTTGCCTTAGGCCGTGGGGTGTCAGCAGAGTGGGTACCTGAGGCAGCCAGCATTGGATGTGAATGTTTAGGAGTGGCAGCAGACTGACTGCTCTAACTCACCCAGGGCAGTTCATGTCCATGGCTGTAACACGATCCTGCAGAAACCCAGCAACCTGGGTCTGAAGGAAAGGGCTGTGCCTCTACCTCTGGCCTTCTGCATGTGTGACTAGAATAGAAGTAACATCACGATGGATTTCCTGTGCTGATGCTCCTTCCTATCCTGTCCCTAAAATAATTCTGTTTCAACCCAACAATACTACTGGGAGTAGTAGAGGAGATGAAAATGGCAGCAAGCCATGCAGCCAAGACCCTCCCTGACCACAGAGAGAGCTGGAGATGGATCAGCTTGATCATACAGCTATTGAGCACTATTGACCTTCTCTGCCTCTCTTCCTTATCACTGAGTACAAACAGGCATTGAGGAAACCTGGGACAGTGGGTAGGAGCTACTGTTTGTCCATAGAAATTTACAGAATGTGGGCATTTCCTTTTACCCATTTACAGAATGTAGGTATTTCCCTGTTTTGTGGGGATCTAAAAATCTGGAAATGATTCTGCTGATTTTATTCAAGGGACTGTTTTCTGCAGGTTTTCTTTCACATTTTGAATTTTTTTAATCTGAGAAATTCTGCTGAACAGAGAACTTTAAAATGGCCAAGATAAATACCATTCCACTATGCAAAACTATTCTGTGGAGCTATGAAATCTACTCATCTTACCAGGAGGTTCAGAAAGGGATAATAGGACCGGAAATTTAAATTAACTAAGACATCTGTAAACCGAGATCTAGCCAACATTTTTGGAAAATTAGAAATCAAGAAAATAAGTCCAGCTATCCAAATATTCTTACCCCAACTATTTAATTTGCCAAGCACACTTGCATTGTGTTCATATTGTATAGTGCATTGTATTTTACCGGGGCTTGGAATATTGTCTCCTGGTAGAAAGGAAGTTGTTAAACAATTGTCCTTTTACATCTGTCAGCTCAAGGCTATTCATATTTATTCTAGTGGAAGCTGAACCTTTCAACTATTTCCTCACATTCATCTGTCTTATCCCTGCCATGACAGACAGTCCTCCAAAAAAGTCTGAGACTTTTGTGAATGACAGGTTACTATGTGCAACTTTGAACTCCCCATATCGTACCCAATATAAATAAATAGATTAGATGTTCTCTGATTATAAGAAGCCTTGACAGAAAAATGCTGTTACACATTTTTGTCACGCAAGATAATATTAGGCACCAAAATGATGACATGTTACTCATTTTGAATAGGCCTAGCTCATGCCTAATGTAGGATCCACTTGAACATTGTAGTTTTGAAAGTTTGGTTCAGGCTGATAATAAATGACCTCATATTCCACTAATAAGACATTGTGGGAAAGGGGGAGAGAACAGAGGAGACAAAACCTAATGAAGAGTGAAAATACAGAGACTGAAAAATGAAGGGAAGAACGTTCATCCATCCTTATTACTTACACAAAAGTTAAAAAAGGATAAGAATAACTGTTGAAATATAGACCAAAAAAGTGGTTTCTGGCATCTCTCAGCTCTGCAGAAACATTCCTGATAATTTGTACTTCACACAGGAAATCATAGCCACATATGTCATTTTGAGAAATTCAGACTTCTGAGATTTGAAAAGTTCCTCTATTTCTTCGAGCACAATACAGCGACAGTGCTTTAAATTATAAGGGAGTAAATCAAGAATAAAAGACTTGACTTCAGTGAAATTTGGCTGGGTTTATGTTCTTGTAATTGAAAGTCTTGTTGGTGAAGAGCCATGAGATGTTACATACACTAGTTCCAAAATGCAAGAGGGCTGATGGGTTATCTCTACAACACGAATAATGAGACTATTCCTTGCATTTTTCAGGGAAGAAGTAATTTGTAGGAGTTTTTCTTTCATTTATTTCTAGTAACAATGAACAAACACTCTGAAAATGTCAGGAAGGAGAAACAGCAGCAGGGATCTGGCAAAAACAACACATTAAGTTGCTCTATTAATAAACTGATCAAGGCCAGAGCTTAGGCACAGGCACTGGCTGGAGACAGCCCTGCCCCTTCCCACTGCTCTGGGTCCAGGTCCTGGCACACAGCTGGGTGAAGATCACCCTTCTTCACAGGGGTTTAGCTGTGAGGGTTTACATAGTTCCTGCCACCTGGCACAATGCTTGGAGAACCAGCCCCAGCTTGTTTTATATAGAAGTGGTTGGTGAAGTTACTCAAGGTCATGGGAGGGAAATGAAGTGCAGCCACTTTGGGAAGGGAGCAGTGGTTGGCAAGAACTCTTTCTCACTTTGGGAAGGGAGCAGTGGTTGGCAAGAACTCTTTCTCCATATCAGTAAGAACCTGGAAAACATCTGATGAGGAATGAAGATTAGGTTAGGCTGGGTCTCACTTTCATTAATTGTTGGTTTGGGGCTTTTTTTCTCCACCTTTTTAGGTGTGAACACAGTAGGTTAAGAGAAAACCCATCATCAGTGCAGTTTCCTTGGGGCTGGGTTGGAAGGCTAAAACAGACATTGTGTACCTCAGGGCAGAGCAGCAGCACCTCAGAATCCCAGTAAATCCAAGAAGGAGGACGGCAGCTGAGGGATTTCTGTACTGATCAAGAGTAGGTAAAATGTAACTTCATGGAACCCACACTTCCCACAGATCTCTTCCACACTCAGATCTGAGGAGTGGGTGTATCTGTCTCACACACTGACATGATGCTAACGCCTATATGGTCCTGGGAGAAAAACACAAAGGGAATCCACAAATGTCTCCCTTCCTCACAGTCTGCCCAGACTGATTCTGCTGTGACTCCTTGTCCTGCTCCTTCCCCATCCCCAATCCTAAATCCACTGACTGCATCATCCCCTCGCACTGTCTCTCCTCCCCTTCTGCATCCATGGGGCTTCTTCAGCTTGTAAACTCTCTGGGGCAGTGACTGTTCATTTAAGTACAGCCCTAATGGACACTGCTCTTGTCTGGCCCCAAGGCACGATCACAATAAATGTGAATAACAACAATAATGACAAACATCAACATTAGTAATTACAATAATTATTACTGTTATTATTATACAGTCACCAGAATGACTTGGTAATTATTTGCATAATTTGTATAAATAATTTGCATAAGCAGAATAAAAGACTGCTCCCATATCCAGAGATCTCAACCATAACATTTTGTTCCCCGTATGTGCCAAGGATTCCCACTGATGTCAGTGGGAGATTTTTTCCTTGCTTATTCTCAAAACCAATTGCTCTGATGACAGAAATCAGTGGGAGTCCCAATAACATGTGGCTTCATCCAGTGGGGTGCTGAAGGTGCTTTGCTACCCCTGTCTCCAATTAAGCTCTTTAGAGATGAAGGTACTCAGCACTCTTCAGAACCTTCTCATGATGTGCAGGATTGAGCCCCTCAAGACAGCTGTCTTTGGGCTCTGACTATGCAAAGTGAGCAGAGATTTTTTTCCTTCTTCATTTTAATTGTCTATTTACAAAACAGATTCCAGCAGCTCAAGAGCATTTATGGCCTAATGGAGAAAGCCACAGTGGGTGGCTTTTTGGCTCTCAAAAAGGGAGAGCCTCATCAGTGGCAGAGGGAGGAAAGTACACAATGCAGGCAGGGCAAGGAGCGCTGGGGGAGCAGTAGGCGACTTACAGAGGTGTTTGCAGAGTGCTCTTCCAAAGAGCCTGGCACTGCCTCCAAGCTGCCAGTCTTAGGGGGAAAAACACTGTATTTCAATGTAGAGCACAGAATAATCTGAGAGGCACCAAATGTCTGTGACAGTATGTGCTGTCATTTCAAGGGCGCAGTTTCTGGGGCTTCTTGCACAATTTTTTAGCTCTTTCAGGATGTGCCCAGTGAGAGATCTAATCTGTGGCACATGACATTAGGGCACTTTGCTCCAGAAGCAGTATGATAATTAAGTTAGAAGAATGCTGAGGAAAGAGCTGCAACATGAAAAGCTGACATAATATGGGATGGCAGGGCAGAAACTTCAGGTTGCCACAGAAAAGCATTTCTAGGCTTAGGATTTGTGGCTTAATGCTGAGCTAAATCTCATATGTTGAGACAGTTTGACTTTTCATGTACACAAAAAAGTGTCAGTCTGAGAGGTTAAAAACTGCAGTGCAAACTCTCCAGTGCCCAGAGAGCTGAGGCTCTCCCTGGGCTGGGAGTGGGGCTCTGCCCTGCTGCTGTGAAGGGGAGCCCAGCGGCTCCAGATGAACGCGCTGTGTAAAGCCTGCTCATCTGTCCCAGTACCAGACAGGTTAGGTTAGACTGCAGGCAAAGGCATGTTTTCAATGTTTCCTTTCTTGTTGGGTAGTCAGTGCTCCCTTTTGCTTCTGGAACTGCTCTGGCTCTGTGGCTGGAGTAGAGAGCTGCAGGACAGGCTGCAATCGCTGCTGTCCAAACACATCATTAAATACAGGCATGCCAGATCTTACAGGCATCTGGCTTTCCTGCACTTGTTCGGCTTAGTGATGAGCAAGTTAGAGCTTGCTTCCACTCCACAAAAATACATCTGCACAGAGGGGAGAATTTCAACTGCTCAAATCTGAAAACTGGCAGAAAAGATCATTTGTTTTGTGACTCCAGTTTGTTTCTTGCCTCTGTAAAACTGATCCCCTCCTTGATTATGAGGACAGTCCACAGGTCATCAGGAAAGTTAGTGCTAATTAATGACCTGTGACTATGAAGAAAAATATAGTGACCTCTCTGACCATATACCCAGACCTACTCACAGTGCCTGCATTTTGTGTTTATTTTATGGCCACAATAAGGATGATTTTGGGTTAGCTTTTTGTGCTGACAAACCTTTTAACCCAGCTATTCAGCCACCTCAAAAACCTCTTTTCTTCCTCATAAACCACAGCCCTCTACACTGTCAGCTGCAGAGTTAGGTGGGTTTTAACAAATGCCATATTACTACCCCTTGGGGAAGGTCTGATTGTGTACCTTGAACCATTTGTCTCACTCAAGATTTTAGTTTTGAATATTGACAAATGATCTAGGAGGAAAGATGTTTCTGAATTATTATTTGCCACTTTCAGAAAACTGTATATGCCTAGGAGAAGATTTTCATCTCTAAAGTTCAAAATGCTAATCCAGCTTTAGTGGAAGATAAAGGTAAGCATCCTGTACACTAACTATGGGAAAACAAGCAATTCCCTACAGATTGTTCCCCATTTCACATTTTATGTATGTTCTCATACACACAGACATTATTCCCAAGGCCCTATCTTTTTCTTTTCTTGTAACTGAAAAAACAGCTTAGTGCCTCTAAGTCAGAAAAGAATATGTTTTCCAAGTTTTTCTTGAAGTAAATCTCCATTTTTTCAGCTGATCTCCTGGTAATTGCTTCATCTTACGGAGTTAATTTTCTCTTCACTGTATTGCTATTTTCAGATTGCCAAAACTGATGCCAAAACTGACTCATAATAGATGCTCACTCAACATTGTTTTTGCATTATACATTATAGGGGTCAGGATGTGATTACATTATTAGATTTTATACATGAAAGAAGTATCTGTATTAGACGAATCAGTTGAGAGGAGAGGGTGGAAGGCAGCCTTTGTGTCCTATACTGAAAGACTAATCCTTAAGGCTTGATTTTGTGTATAACCTTGGGTTTTTGCACCTGCATGAAACTAAAGGCATTTACATGTCTAGCTATTATACCTGATTGCTGGTTAATTATGCATGTGAGAATGGTGGTGGGGGAGGGAGGAAAATAGATCTAAAAATATTTTTTCTTGGTGTTCTAGATAAACTGAGATATTTCCCATATAACCCCCTTTACAATAAAAGACATTTGGCAGGGAAGTAAGAGGTATGGCTTATGAATACCAACACAAGCACCATTTTCAAGCCACAGCATCTGAACATAAGTGAAAACGTGTTAAATACTCTCCCAGCCAAATTTCAAAGCAAATTGATCTTGATTTTTTTTTTCTTCAAACAGTCACTAAGGGCTGGAGGAGAAAATGCATATGTTTCAATACCAATGGTATAGCAGATTATTTTGCTCATGTCTTTGTCGAGCAACATTATTTGCTTTAGGACTGTGCTGTTCTAAAACTCCGTGTCCTTACTTGGAGCAACACTGTGTGGAGTATGGATGATTTGTCATCCTCAACACTGTAAATTACAGCTGCATCAAAGACACTTGATAGAGGGAGAGGAAAAGAGAGAAAATATTGTATTAGGGCTCCTGTATTTTTATTACTCTAGAGAGGAAAAGAAAAGGGAAGAAATAAGAAAGATACATTGTATTTGTCCAGCAAATGGAGTATGCATCCATGAGAGCTGACCAAATGCTCACAAATATGCTCATTTTGTCTGGCATTATGTAGAAGACATTTTCAGGGGTACCAGGTTACTAAGTCCTCAAATCCATTTACTGTGACCTGGAACAGTTGTTGATTTCCATTTCAATAGTTATTAAGGTTTTTTTCCTAACCATCAACGAAGCTTGAAATAAATACATTTTATTAGAGTTGGCAAGTCTGGGAACAGATGTGAGATCTCCCATAATCTAAAGGCAGGGAACACATGAGACAGCAGTGTTCAGGATGAGGGCTGTTTCCTTCCAGAAAGCATTGGCTGTGGAAATTCTCAAAGTGTGTGAGGTCTGCACACATTTCAGTTATGTAAAAGGAGAACTGAAAGGTATTTTACCCAGTTCTGGTGCTTGTCATTTTATTCTGTTAATGCACAGGAAGATATAATGTCATGATATATTTGTTTGCACTTGTTTGTGATGCCTAGTCCAGATTGCACAGACATTTTACAGTGTTAGACCCCAAAACCCAGACCCATAAATCACAAAGAACATCTGCTATTCCCTTGTGGGAAGGATCTTAAAAGAATGTCTTCTGAGCATCTCTGTTGCATGTCATTTATTACAAGTGGGCCCTTGGCCTGGAACAAAAGAGACCTCCTACATCCTCCTCCCCAGGCAGCAATTAACTGACCTCATCTTCCCACCCCCTTCATCAGCCCCCACAACCAATTATCCCAATCAGCCCTTCTGAAGAAGACAACTGGGTGAACAGGTGGACCATTATTCTAAATAGTTTTGGGCATTCAAAAAAAAAAGTTTAATGCAACAGGGTACTTATACAATAGAGGCTGATATTGTAGAGAAACTGAATTGTGTAAGAGTATTTGATTACAAAGATCATTATAACATTTTTCATTATATTTTTTTCTTGAATACAAGTGTGTATACATGTGCCTGTTTGTGAAACAAAATTTCTTATGTCCTTTGACGTCTTTCCAATTACTGGGTAGAGCTTATACAAGTAGTAGCAATTCTATGTGTCAGTTGCTGGCCTCTCAAAAATAATCTCTTGGTAGGACAGTATAGCTTCTGACAATTGTCAGAAAAGAATATGTCCATAGAGGCTGACTTCAGCCCACAGGGTCAAGTAGTAATATGGTAGAGGGTAGCAAAATATGGTTAAGTGCAGCAGAAGTGGTTTTGGTCCCTGGACAGTCATGGGCCATGGTGATGAGTACGCAAACTCTGTCATGCAGGTGGGAGAAGCAATTAAGATCCTCCCTGGAAGAAGACAGCTGAAACAATAGATGCTACTGTCCAAATCACTGTCCTTGGGGCAGGCATTGAGTAAAGGAGAAGAAGGGGAGATTTCCTGAATGGGAAATAAACATTGCTTCAATTACATGAGTACAGAAGCAGAAGATGAACAGAAAGTGGCCTAACAAAACCAGGAAGATACTGACCCTGTGGTCTTGAGAGAAAGCAAAAAGAGAAACAAGGTCCTTTGGACACATCATTGGCAGTATCCAGATTTGAACTTTTGGACAAGAGAATATTTATATTGGTCTTGGGAAAAATGAAAGCAGAAAAGTAGAATACACAAAAGTGAAAAACAGTTATTTGTTTCATCGGTGCTACCAAAACAAAAATACTCCCAGGTGTAAAGTACTAAGAAAAATATATGGTAGATGCAAGAATGAAAGTGTTGAAGAATATTGTCCAGATAGTAAGTATAGAAAGCACTCTCACATATTTTTTGAGTTTCTTTTTTTTCTGTGCAGTTGTCAGCATACAATCAGTTTAAGCTATATGGAACTCTGCTGTATCAAAGTGTGTATGAGCATATGGCTATAAGAGTTCACGAGCATGTGATAAACAGAAAACTGGTACCACACTGACTATAGCATGCACATGCACACGTTTGGTTAATTTCCTAGATTGTGCCTCAGATCTCTGAGAACTAATGCAAAAATAATAAGTGTCCAGCTTTGTAACATTTTCCAGACAGTCAATCTTTTAGCAAAGTAACAAGTTTACCGACTGCATCTTTCTTGGCTGGCTTAAATTACTTCAATATTCAAAATGTCCTTTCTCAGCTTCCACTGTGAAATATGGGAAATCAGGAAAGTAGCTGTTTCTAATCTAATTGTTTCAAAGTCCATTCTGAAATCTGTACCCTGCCGAATCAATGGCAAAACTCCAACAGACTGAAGTGGAGCCCAGATTTTACAGATGATCTGGAATAAAGAAGTGATTTTTCAGGCTTTCACAATACGTATTTTAATATGCAGCTTATTTATGTACTGCTACAAAAAAGTTAAAGATCTTGGCATTCTTTTATTGGTAGCATTTTGCCAATGTCTAGTGAAGGGCAATGAAAATGATTAAGGGATGGACAATCTCTCTCACAAGGACAGACTGAGAGCTGGGTCTGTTCAGCCTCAAGAAGAGAT
>VYZP01081699.1:0-11503 GCA_013400635.1 Hypocryptadius cinnamomeus | reverse complement strand
ATGTGCCCCCAGGGCTGGGCAGAGGGACAGGGTCCCTCCCCGACCTGCTGGGAATGCTCTTGCTGATGTCCCCAGGATGCCATTGGCCTCCCTGTCCCCAGGAGCCCCAGCTGGTCACACAGCTGGAGGAGCTCCAGCAGTCACAGGAAGGAGCTTGGGAGATGTGCCTCCACTGCCTCATGCCCAGAGCTCTGCATTTATTTTGAAATTGTAATTTGTATTGCCAGGCAAAGCCACATAATTTGTCACAACGTGTGAACAAGCTCACAGAGGCTTACAGATAAGAGTTTCACAAAATACTCTCACCAGTTTAGCAGGCTCTTACAATTTTAGCAGGCTTTTCAAGCTTCCTCTCAAAACCTTCCAACCCAGGCTACTTCTGCTGGAGGATTCTGAAGAAATCCTGTTTTAAACAAGCTCTGGTGGAATTTCAAACAAAGCAAATGGATTATGGTCTGAGACATGGAGCCCTCTTGATTTACATCACCATTACTTTTTATTTGGGAAAACTGAGCAGCAGGCTAATAATAGTGCAAGGGTTTGAGTGCTTGTCAGGGTTTTTTTAACTTTGTTTAAATGTTCTTTGTGTCTGCATGCCCACTATTCTCGTTTTTAATTCTGCCTGTTAAACTTCAGAGCACTGCAAGCAGTTATCAAAGTAGATTTTTGATTTAATGTGCAGATTTACATTTATAATAATTAATAATTAATTAAAAATTAAATATAAATAGTACATAGCAAATAACAAATGATACATTACAAATTAATCTGTCCTTGCAGATGAGTAAATCTTTGTGAATTCTTTCTGGTGCCCATTATGCCAAAAGCAGTAATATGTGATATCTAAAGGTTGTTTTTCTGTATTTTCTTCTAATGATTCTTTTGGATTCCAGCAATCTTCTGTTGCCAGCATGTATTTGAAATATCTGTAAGCTTTATGTCTTTAATGATCCCCATGACTTGCTGCTTCCAATGCACATAAATCATTAAGTTACTGTGCATAATTTGCCAATTTTGGAGACTATTAATATCACTAAACTCAATTAACAAGTTTTTGGTTTTTTTTTTTTTTCTCATTGAAAAACTGCCTGTTAAATTGGCTTTATCCTCCTCTCTCTCTTTTGGTTGTCTCTCTTTTTAAAATTACTAAAATAGTTAGTTCAGATATATACTATTTATATTTATATTCTTTACATTCTTCATATTCTTCCTATTCTTTATATTCTTTATATTTTTTATTTTCTTTATATTTTTATATTCTTTACATTCCTTATATTATTTATATTTATATTTATATTCATATTAATGTGGCTATTTCTGACTGAGCCCAATAATTGTGAAACTGTGCACCTATAGATTCTGGGAGGGGAAAATGAAGCCCATGTTTCTTAGTCTCAAATTAAACACCTGTAAAGCAAAAGCTGAGCTGCAAAAAATCATCTTAAGAACATCCTAAGCATTCATGGAGCTGAAGAAGGAGGCAGGTAGGTCCCAGCCCCATTTGTGCAGTTATAAAACCTTTTATAAATGAATTTATAATGGGCTCACCCCTACCCCCTTTCAGGGGTCAGGAAATGAGTCAGGCAGGTGAAGTTTGATACTCCCTGAGCAGGAGTTCTGCTTTGAGGTTTGAACTCAGACTCCACATTTGTTTTGTGCTGCTTCTTCATCTCTTGGGTGTTATTTGTGTCCTTAGGGGGTTGCTTTGTTATCGATGGGCCCATGGCATTGCTATATAAACACGAAGTATTTAATACAGGCAATTTTTCTGGTGATGCCTTTAATATAAGTCAATGAGCAGAGGTATAATTGATATTATGGTGTCTTTGTTAATCAGTCTCCAATGATTTTTCTTTGTTTGAGTTTTTTTTTTGGACAGTCTGGTGGGTGTTTGTTTGGACAGTGCTGGGTTCTGAGAAATGGAGTCTGGGATGTATAAATCATATAAAAATCCGATCATAAAATAAAATTTCATCCCATGTAAAATTGCCATTATAGTTTCAACATGCCAGGTACCTCTGGGAAACCTGTTTAAGTGCAGATGAATGCCCTACCTGCCCATTTGGGTGGTCAGTTTTTCAGCCATAGGTCAAACGCCTTCACATGGAAAAGTTAACTCCAAGTTTCTGAGAATATTAACAGCAATCACACCCTTAGAGATCTATGATGTGGTAAAATTTCCCTACAAATCTCAAAATAGTTGTCTTCAGAGGGCATTTGAGAACTTGGCTTTTGGGACAGAAATTGCCTGATTTTTGTCTTGCAGTTCATGAGAGGCCCTGCTCCAGATAAACTGGGAGATTTATTCTATTTGGCAAATATGCTCAGTGTTTCTTTGCACTCACAGCAAGAGATTTATTCTGGCACGGGATAAAACACTGCTGTCAGAAACTGCCCAGCAAAGATAAACCAGTGGAGATAAGAAACAGCTTTCTACCCTTCAAAGGGCTCTGCTGTGTCACAAGGGCTGAATATATATTAACCATAAGCAGGGAGGGGGAAAAAATGGAGTTTTGCTGTCTGAAAGCTCCTTGGTTCTGGAATAGGGGAGGAGGAGAAGTGCTGAGGGACAAAGGTTTTGTGTAATCATTCCAAGCACATTCCCAGACATCCAGAGCTGACTGCTCCTTGCCTGTCTTCCACCTCCAGTGGATTGTTCGAGCTGGGCTATCACACCCTGAGCTCCCAATTCCAGCTCTTTCAGGCAGAAATCTTGTGGCTTCTGCTTTGCTCTACACAGTGGGAAAGAGAACTCCTAATCCAGACTGTCCCAGTGGGATTGCTGCCCCTCCTGGAGCTGGCCAGCCCTGGCTCTGTTTAATTTTAGGAAGGTTCCAGGGATGGGAATCCCACCTCTTCTCTGTGGAGGCCACTCTGGTGTTGCACTGCTCCCCTAATGTCAGGTTCAGTCACCGAATAAATGAGATTATGGGGTAAAACACTAAAAAGGGTGGTGGTCATCCTTGAGGGTGGGAATTCATTTCAGGGAATTCATTTGGAATAGAAGTGGAGGAAGGAATGAAGTAGGCAGCCTAGAAATAGTTTGAACATTTTTTAACACCATAAAATAAATCTATTTTGGCAGTGTATATATTTAATAATCCCCTGACATTTTAACCAAGGGAATAAGGCTAAGAAAGTGTCATTACAAATGCCTTTTAAAAATGCTATTTTAGTTATTCAGTTTTAATAGGAAAAGAAGAATTTTTGGTGTGGGAAATCATACTTTCATCCCGAACTCACTGTTTGCATCTGTGGTTTAAATCCCTTTGCACGGTTTGGGGGTGGCTGTGAGCCAGGGAACACTGTCAGCCTACAAATTATGATGGTCAGGGGTGTGGGGTTGAGTCACAGAACAAGCCAGTGTGGGAAGGATGGACAAAATTTCATTGTCATCCATTTCTTTGGGGTCTTCCAACTCAGTCTGAGCTTTTCCACATAGGGACACAAAGGGTGGAGGGTGAATCTCTGGTGAAAACAAAGAATTCTCCTTCCAGACCCTGCAACTTTCCTGTGGTGAACAGAATATAATCCAAAAACTAGAAGGTCATGTCCATGATTGATGACAAATAAAGAAAGCAAATTCAATTTTCTAATGCAATCAAAGTCAATATTTACTAGTGAAAATACTTCCATTTCTCCATGCATGGATGTTGACATGCAGAGTTTTCTCCAGTGGAGAGGAGTTTATTTTTTTTTTTCAGACTGAGACAACAGACAAGAAAAATCAGTTTCCAAAACACGGGAGCATTGTGGAAGGTCCTGAAAGGCAGAACTAAAAGAACCTTGATTTATTTCAGATCTGTGACTATGCAAGGTTTTTCTTAATATAGCTTTTGCAAAGAATGGAAACACATTGTGGGGGAATTTTTTTCGTTTGTGCTTTCTAGTGTTCAGCCATATATATAAATAAATAGATTATATACATATACATAATATATTATGTAGATATACATAAATAGATTATTCTTATTAATGCTTCTGCTAAGGACTGTTCCAGCATCTCTGCTTTTGAGCTTCTAATAGTTGGTTGTGCTGGAGATTTCCAGAAATTCTGGACTTTGATTGCTGTTTTCCATTGTCTTTCTTCACTTCTGATTCTGTCAAGTGAGTGTTTGCTTTACATTGCTGTAATTTCCAACATAGATGTTATTCATATTCCTGCCTCCACAGTGGAGCTGTTAAGGTGGGTAATGGCCCATGAATTTTAGACAGTACTGGCTGATTGTCTCTGTGGATGAACAGGAACTGGCCAGGGAGAGGATTCTGTTCCTTCCTAATTCCATCTGTCTGCAGGAGATGATCTGTTTTTAGCTGGAGCTGAAAGGTGAGCCTCGCTCCACGCCAGGCACTGATACAGAAATGCCTTTTAAAAACACACAAGTGCTTTTTTAGTGAACCATAGAGCTCTTTTTAGCCATTAAGCCACCATAAACCACATGAAAGTGCTCATAAGTCTGGTGCTCACACTTTTAAAATATTAATTTAAATCTGTGTCTTACTGATACTAGAAAACATGAGGAGTTTTTTTGTCCTGAAAAGCAGTCTGAGGGAATGTGCAATCCTGAGAAACTTCACTTTTCCTGGTCAAAAGTCCTAAGTTTTAGATACTGAGGGAAGTTATTAATGTTTGGTGACTGTGTTTTGTGAAGGAAGAAGAAAGATTTTCATGTTCAAGATAAGGGAAATAAAATTATGTTCAACCCCTCTGTGTGGAAGGAAGGTGGTGGAAATGAGAACATTCAATTGGTTTTTGTTGGCAGGGGGCCAGGGGCAAGAGGAAAGGAAATTATTTTAGATCCTGAAGAGACTTGGAGGAGCTGAAACTTGAATTTGGCCTTGACTGAATTCAGCAAAGAGAAACTGAGTTGTTTTCACAAACACTTTTGAGTTTTCAGGCATGAAAAGTTGCTTTTTCTCCCTCCCTGCTTTTCTTCATTGAGAAGTTTTTGAAAAACTTTTCATCCTGAAAATTGCCTCAGGATTGTCCTTGCCTCAGGAAGTCCAGCAAATCCTGGATGTGTGTGTGCATGTGGACAATATATATGTAAGATATTTATGAACATACACATTACTTCTGGGTGATAGATTCAGAATTAATCATGTATGGAATGACATGGACCTGCCAGGAGAGCTCCCTGATTTATGATTTAGTGCTTCAGACTCTCCTGGGATGGTTTCAGTAGGAAGGAACAGTGGCTGATTGCATTTCCTGAGCAATATTCCACACAAATCCTGAGCTCAGCTTCAGGGAATTCTGGAGCTCAGTGCTGCAAGGGAAATACAAAATAAATCAGTTTTGAGGAGCCACTCTCCTTTGTGCCTGCAGTGGTGACAGGAGGAGCAGTGGAGGGAAGAGTTCAGAGTTTTTTCCCTCTTTTAGGTGATTCTCAGCAGGCTGTTCCTGAGCTGTGCTCACAGTTTCATGTCTCAGCACCTGGAGAAGTTCTCCTGATGGGAGTGAAGAGTTCTTCTGGTCTCTGGTGGAAAATAATTAGTGATGCTCATTTTGGTGATGCTGAGAAACACCCTGGGAAGTGGAAATTTGTAATTTTCATTGGCTAGATCCAGAATTCCCAGTGAGTGGGTACATTTATAAATGTTTATTTAGTGTGGAACTGTGTGTCTATTCCTCTGTATGGCTTTATGTATGTCAGAAGGATATGAGCATGGTTTTATTCCCATTACATAAATAAATTCTCCCATTATTTTTTCCCTCAGGCCATCCTATTTTTCATATTAAGTTTCTTCCTCAATTCAGCTCACAGGATAAGAAGCAAATATTACATGTAAGAATTTATGATTGCAAGTAAGTGATGATAGGTAATATATATAATATTTAATAATTTGCCTATACTGACTTTTTTTCACACACTCCATTATGACTCCTAATTGAATTTTCCCTTCTGCCCCATTTCCACATGAAAACACAAAACCTGTGGCAATGCAGAGTGGGTTTAATGTTGAGTTTGCAGAGGTGTCAGTTGGGTATCACTTATGGGGTGGTTTTAGGAGCAATCTGGTGCTGTGTTGATGCTGTGGGGCAGATCCTGGGGATGAGAACACTCCTGAGCTTCCTTTGCAGTTCACTAAACCACTTCCCTTGGGTGTTCCTTAGGCCAAAGGATGCTTTGTGGTGGACACAGGAGCTGCATTCCAGGCTGGCTGTTTCTGGCTCCTGAAATCCCATTGCAGGCAATAAGTGCAACCTTGTCTGGTTCACATCTCAAAGAAAAGCTGTAAAAATTGAATTCCTGGCCAATAATTCCCTCCCACTTTAGCAAAAGCCAGGGTGCCCTTTATAGCTGTACAGGTGCCAGCTGGATTGTTTGCATTCCACCTGCCTGTAACTCTCCTCTATTTCTTGTCTGGATTTGATATTATTAGTATTTTTCTCCTCCTTCTGTGACACTAGGTAATTTTTGTGTGCTTTTTACTCTTCTGAGCCCTGTAACAAGCTGTACAGCACCCCCGTGCTCTGCTCAGGTGAGACCCCACCTTCAGAGCTGCCCCAGCCCTGGGCAGCACAGGAGGGACCTGGAGGAGCCCAGAGGAGGCTCCAGGATGAGCAGAGCATGGAGCAGCTCTGCTGGGAGGAAAGGCTGGCACAGCTGGGATTGTTCACCTGCACAGGAGAAGCTTTGGATGACTGAATTGTGTCCTGAAGGAGCCAACAAGAAGGATGGAGAGAGACGATTTTCAAGTGACAGGACACAGGGAATGGCTCCCACTGGCAGAGGGCAGGGATGGGTGGGATATTGGGAAGGAATTGTTCCCAGTGAGGGTGGGCAGGCTCTGGCACAGGGTGCCCAGAGCAGCTGTGGCTGCCCCTGGATCCCTGGCAGTGCCCAAGGCCAGGCTGGATGGGGCTGGGAGCAGCCTGGGACAGTGGAAGGTGTCTCTGCCATGGCAGGGGTGGAATGGCAATGATGTTTAAGGTCCCTTTGAACCCAAACTGTGGGAAATAGTAAAGGTAAGAAGAATTTTAGAAAGCTGTAAAAGCAGGCCTCAAAAACAGAATGAACAGAACATTTAGAGCTAGGCTGCAGCTGCAAAGTCTGAAAGTATAAAATAGTACAGCAAGCTAGGACATGAAACAATAGCTTGAGTCTTAGGCTTGGCTATGACAGACCTTAAGACTGCAGGAAAATGTGCTTAGCAAGACAGGAGAAGGTTTTAAGCTTAATAATGTTGTATTGTGTATTGTCAACAGAAAGCAGAGAAGCCAGCACTGTGTGAAGCAGCTGCACATGTGCTTTTAGTGATTGGCTAGAACAATTGTCTGTCAGCTTTAGCAATGTGCTGTTGGCTAAAAAGTTCTTAAGGTGCTCTGTAACAAAGAAATCTTGGATGCTGCTGCTGGCTGTACGAGAGCTTTGTCATCTTCCTAATGACTCAGCCATTTAATGAGCCTGGTGCTGCAAATAAAGCTCAGGGGATGAACCCCAGCAGTCCTGTCCTGTTTGTGGAATAACCATACCAACAAAAACCAGCCAGTACCGTGCAAAACGAGTTTTCTCTCAGGTTAGCAGACGTTGCAGCAAGAAACTGCTGTGGGCATGTGGCACATAGCAGGTCTCTTAATGACCTTCAAGGCACTAACTGATCTACATTTGTTGTCTGAGAAGTGAATCAATTTCAAAGTAGTAAATGTACTGAAATTGCCTCACTTCCAAGAATTGAAACCTTAGCTGGTTTTAATTTATCTGAAAAGCAGAGAGAATATTATTCTAAATATGTTGTTGTGAGTCTGAGTGCAGTTTTCTTTGCTTGATGGATGAGTATTGTTAGTGCTGGGAATCTTTTTTTTCCTCATTAGACATTTATTTTCCATAAACCAAGTCTTTAGGATGTGATCAGCTCAAATCAGGCTGCCTTCCTAATAAATGATTCTATGTGCTTCCAGTTCTTTTATCTGACAGAGCAGAGCATGAGATCCTTGTCCTTGTAACACGGAAAATATTGCATTTGTTTGCAAATTGATGGGTATTTTAATATTTGTAGAATGTGGCTTGATTCAACCTAAGATCTGCAAAAGTACTCAAATTTAACTGGACTTCCCTAAACAACCTTTAATTTATTTTTACATGGGATTTGATTTCAAAAACTTGCAGATATTTTGAGTGAGAAATTTAAATCTGTCCACACTAAGATTTACAGTTAAAGCCAAGATGCCTTCCTAAGCAAGACAACAATTTTCTGAGGAAAAAGATTTTATCCAGAATATGATCACTTGTGGGAAAGGTGCTGTAGCTGCAACAGGACTGATTAAAAGGAAGCACTCTGGATTATGTCAGATCTCTGTAGTTTCCTAAGTGCAGGGTCTAAACCTTGAACCACTTAAACTCTGATTATTTCCCCCCTTTAAAATTGTTTTTTTTCCCCCCTAATTATTACTTGGCTCTGAAGAAGCAATAGGAGGAAACCTGGCAGCCAGAACAAAATATTTACATTTTAATTTTCCATTAGGTTGTTTGTAACAGAGGAATAAAAGTGTTTGTGCCATTTAAAAGGCAGCTGCAGGTGGCACTCAGGGACATGATTTAGTGGTGGACTTGGCACTTCTGGGTGTGATTGATGCTCTTAGAGGTCTTTTCCAACCTATATGATTCTCTGATCACATATTTGTGTCTTACAAATGCTTTAAGGGGAGAGAAAAATGAACCAAGGTGTTTGAAATGTTTCATTAATGCTTCTTGAGGGTGGTGATGGCATAAAAAGCATCTCAAGAACCTCAGTGCAGGTTGGCATCAGCTCCATGTCCTCCATCAGCACTTTGGAGGACACAAAGCTGGAAAATACCTTTATTTTCAGTTTACATATCCTTTACAGAAAATGTATGAAGGAATACTGAAGGCAAAGCTGATAAAAATTCCAAAATCCCTTTCCAACAGGATTAAACTTCCAAGGAAAGTGTGAGTCTCAGCTGTTCTCAGGGTTAAGGTTGTTCTGGAATTTTTGGAGGCAGATATTGTTTTCCTCTTTGTTTTCGCAGCTCTTAGAAGGAATCTGAGTCACTTTAAGGCTTGGCTTTGGCAGCATTTTGCATATTTCTTATGCAAGTACTGTCTTTGGGAATAGTCTCTTCCCACCAATGAAATTCTCCTTGTGGCTGCTCCTCATGAGCTTTTCAGGGCTGAAAGGTGATAAATGCTAAAATATTTCCAAGTGGTTTGTATCCAAATCATCTGAGCTCAGTTGTGGTGAATTTGACCAAAATGACAGCAAAAATCTGGTGCCAGGTTTCATTTAACATCCCTGCTCATTCTTACAGTGCTCTTGAAATGGAGAACTGTAGTAAATATAGAAAATGGGTAGAAATTTTTTCACAGATCCTTGTGCTACAGCCACAGAAATTCAATTTTCTGGGTGATTCAAGGCTCTTTGCAGTAAAATACATAAATTAAATTCAGGATAATATAAGAATATAGCATAATATAAGGTGGCATCCACGTGTCTTGCCCACATCTGGGAATTATTCTCCTCATGAATCAGACTGATTTTCTGTGCTATGAGGAAGAGCAGTCAGGCC
Source organism: Hypocryptadius cinnamomeus (assembly GCA_013400635.1). Taxonomy (NCBI): domain Eukaryota; kingdom Metazoa; phylum Chordata; class Aves; order Passeriformes; family Zosteropidae; genus Hypocryptadius; species Hypocryptadius cinnamomeus. The sequence continues at coordinate 1,971 of VYZP01081699.1, read as the reverse complement.
ACCCAGGAGAATCTGTGGTAAACATCTCAGATTGTACTTGTGGGGGGAAAAAAGTACACTGAGAAATGCCTTACACTCTTGAAAAATGTAAAAAATAGCACCAGAAATTGTTGCAGTGTTTTGTTGCTGTTTTGCAGAATTCATTGCCCTGCCCTGGATTTAAAAGTCTACTGAAAAACCATGCTGCCCTGGGTATAGAACCTATGTAAAAAAATAAATATTTATGAGTGATAAAAAGGGTCCTTAATAATTGCAAGATGGATTCATGGAGACAGAAGGGCTTTCAGTGGCAGATTAAGTGCTTTTTAAATCACTTTATTCATTTGTTTTCACCTTCTATTCCATGTACTGTTTATTATTTTGCTTCAAATAAAAAGTTGGTCTCATCTGTGCACCATTCTTGCAGTTCTGGGGTGGAGCTGGGAGGGGAGTTCAAGGTGAGAATTTTCTAGAGCAGCTTGAGCTCAGCTCAGAAAGGGATTGTTGGAACTCAAAATTCCTTTCCTCCCCTTCGTTTGCCCTGGTCTGTGCATTTATCTGAGGTTATTTTGTTATTTCTCTGTTCATACAACTTACATTAATGTTGTTGTCTTCACAGAAATTTGTACTGAGGCAAAGTTCAGCAGAATTTTAGTGGTGGAAAACATTCTGAAAACAGAGTGCTCTGAAGTGCAAGAAATTAAGTTAAACCTAGGCTTGGCCTACAAACAAATTTATTTTTTATATATTTATATATGTGTGTGTATATATATATATATGTATAGTAAACTGAAACAAAGTAGAAAATTATCCCGGGGGAAAAAAAGCCACTAAATAAACTATTTGTGCACTGCTGACAGGCATGCACTTGAACATTATCCCTTTTAATGTACACCATGGGGTATGGGGAGCTGTTGGAATGCCAGCCTCTCCGAGTTCTTCAGAGAGTTCTTCAGAAGAGGTTGAATTAAAGCCTTTAGAGAAATTAAGATACATTAAGCCACATAGATATGAAATAGAAGTGTAAGTTTAAGTTTTATGTAAGTGCCAAGTGTAAGTTATACATATTAAATATATATATATATATAAAATATACATACTTAAGTAAATGGAAACACATTTTAAGTGCCTTAAGAAACAATGTTAGCTAGGGAAGGCCCTAAGGCCCAGTTTAAAGTTCAGTAACTTAGCTCCAGACTTAACAAAAACATAATAAAAACTTTGCTTACGTCTCTAGAACAGATAGCACTGTATGTGTAAATAAATATAAGTATTCACGTAAATAGATAAATTTATATACGTAAATTTTAAGTAAGAAAACAGATAATACATTTGTGAAAGTAAGTAATATTATATATGCAGGTTTTTAGGTAAGAACTGACCCTATTTTCATACTACTTTCACACATTAGAACTAAGTTCAGACTGGTTTAGAGAGAATGTTTTAGAATTGTGCTTTTAGCTGATTGTTTTGTGTATAAAAATCCCCCTATATTAGAAGGATCTTTAGCTTTTAGCTATAAAAAAGCTTTTAGCTTTAGCTTTCAGCACAGACTTTAATACTTTAGCACAGACTTTAAAACCCTGAGCTCTTTGCCTTTGAACTGATGTATTCATGCAATAAACAAGTTTACAGCTACCAACAACTGCTCCTGTCCCTTTGAGGACCCCAGACCCAATTCCAGCCTGGACAGGGAGAAAAATCCAATATTCCTCAGCTTTTGTGCCTCCATGTGAGGGCTGATCCCACTGAGTGCTGCCTGCAGTTTTGTGTAAATGTTTTGTGCTGTAAAGGGCTGTTTGAATTGGAGGGGCAATATAAAGTTAGCAGTCCTGTGGAAGAGAGAAGCTGAGGGCATTTTGTTTCTGCACAAACAAAGTCTCAAAATCTGGACTTTACTCCAGGATCTTTGGGCAGTCACAGGTGAGCCGAGAGCAGCAGTGGCTGTGGTGACAGTGGAGATTTGCATTCCATTCCATGTATTCCATTGGA
>VYZP01081694.1:0-10073 GCA_013400635.1 Hypocryptadius cinnamomeus | reverse complement strand
GAATCTTCACAGAGGATCATTGCCTGAAGAGAAATACTTGCATAGTTTACATTCAAAGAACTGAGCAGACACTACTTTATTTTCTGCATATAATAAAGAAAGGGAGAAAAAAGGTTTTAATTTCCATATTAATTTGGAAGCAAAGAGTTGGAAGTTCAAATTCCAGCCCATGTTTCTTAAGTAATGTTGTAGGTAGGAGACAAAAGCTAAATTAATTTTCACTTTTCACCCCTCTCTTTAGCCTCTGCCGTGATACAAAAAATACAGAATGAGCTGAATTTGACTGAGAAGCTTAAGACTCAGTTTAGATCTGAGTCATAAGTGCAATGTTTTGTTTTCATAATTGCTACTTTATAGTAGCTGTTAGCTCTGTAAAACAGAGAAATTGTCCTTTAGGGGCATCTTCTGGAAGACTGGAGCTGTGGCCGACCACTGTTCTGTTGTTCACATCCTCCAAATGACTCCTGCACCCTGCTGAAGAGGCATTAGCTACCTGCCCCCAAAATCTTCTCTTTGTTTGTCTTCTGCACAGACTAGGTCTCATAGATCAGCTGTTCTCCATTGCCAAAGCTGAATGTTGGGAAACATATGCTTCTGAAAGGTTGGTAGCACTTCGTTCTGGTTTTAGACTGGCTCACAGATGCCATAACTGAGTTAATTTTGTGTGTGTTGCCAGAAGTGCATGGAGGTTTTAAGTTATTGCTATTGTGAGTGAACATATCTGTCAGTTGTGTTGGTAGTGATCCCCAAAAGTTGCATACAGAGATACAGAGATGCCTGTGTCCTGGAGTGGGTTTCAGCCCTGGTGAATAACTCCTTTAAAACTTTATAAGGTTAATTAAATTGTCATTTGGTACTTTTTAAGAACAATTTACTTTACGACTTGAAGGAAACTACTGCACTGAAAGCAACTATAAAATGATGGAAACTGTGAATTAAGTTTTCTAAATTATTTTTGTGAAAGTTAAGGGAAAAAAAAGTAATAAAATGAGTCATAGTGAAAATGGTACGTTTCTTCAAAATAAGGCCTACATTGTAGTCAATATATGTATCAGAACAATCTTGGTGATACTGATTTAAAACCCATAAAATGCAGGGCAATATGTATTTAGTACCCAGTGCTGAAGTGTGTAATGAATAGAAATTGCCTTGTGTTGCAATTAGAATTTGTGCTGACAGTGAAAAACACAGTTTGAAACCACACATTTGGACTGACTCCCTTTTCTGTCTTCGTCATTCAAGTAGACTTCTCAGCTGTGTATGTGGGGGCAGCTGCATTTACCTTTAATGAAATTACAGCAGCAGAGAATTTGGCTTTGTTTCATTAACTTCACTTGTTTCTTGGAGCTTTCATGTCTCATTCCCTCAAGCAACAGGATAGATATCTATTCAAGATATTTGTGAATTCAGAATACTTTGTATTTTCTGCCTCAGGTAAGGAAGGTATCTAAATCTTTCTCTTTTCCTAGTGTACACATGTACACACAATATTCTGTCCCTTTATCTACATGGGTAAACATACACACACGCACAAAAGGTCACTCTGAAACCCCTGACTTAAAAAAAAGACCAAATAAATATTTAAATCCAGTCATAATGAAAAGATATGTTTAAAATGTAGGAAATGTGAAAAACAGAAATACTAGAAATCTTAACCTTCTTATCCACCTCATTTTATTGAAAAAATGTTTGCTCCAGCACATTTTTGTAGTGCTTTCTCTTGTTCATTAATGAATGTCTTAAGTACAGAAACTTTTTTCTGAGCTTTTATTTTAGGAGGAAGAATTATTTTCTAACTGTGGGCCTTTGTTTTCTGTTTTGTAGCAGTGATTTATACTTTTGTGCACCATACTAATCCTATCCAGTTTGAGCACAAGTACTCACACAGAAACTGTTGCTTTGTTGCTTTACAATATTTTTTTTACTTTGATGGTCATTCTTTGTTTGTTTGCTTGTCCATGATTTCTTAATGTTCCTTCATAATTCAGGCTCATTAGTCTCTTGGATGCTTACACTGATCTGAACTTGTGCCAGTTGTCCTTCACATTAGTAATACTGAAAAACTTGGAAGGAAAGTTCATTATTTTATGGATAAACTTACAGTGGTTAAGGGCTGTTCTCTGATGAGATTCTTCCAGGTAGTGTTCAAAGTGATGCTAAATACAAGTCTGAGCATTTTTAATTTATTTCTTGCAGGTGCATATGCTTCCATTGTTCTAATGGTAATTTAATGTGTGCAAATCCAGACTGACTCCCTTGAAGTTGGTGAATATGCATCATCTTCCTAATTGTGTATTAAGGGATTAGATTTGAAATGGTAGAAGTTCATTGAGCCAAGTCCATAGGCTCACTCACATAACAGCAGTGAAACAGAACTAGTGAAGTAATAGGGCCAAGACTTTGGACAACTCTATTTACATGCTTATGTGGATGCTGTTTCCTGAAACTTGTCATTTTGTTGTTGACTCACCAGCTGCACAAGTGCAAAGGGCTGCACTCTCAACTTTTTAATTTATTCAGGCACAAGTCTATTCTTGTCTTCTAAAGGACACGTGTGTAGTAGAATGGCAGCATGAATTAGAGAGTATGTTTTTCCAGAGGTTTTCATCGTAGATTTTGCCAGTGTCAGCTTGACTGGAGATGGAAATCCCAGGTTTTACCTGTGAAAAGAAATGATACCTGCAGGTCACTCAGACAGTTTCCTTATTGCTACCTGAGACAAGATTCCTGTCAGATGTTGGGGAGGCCCATGTGGAGTTGGGTTGCTGGTAAGAGCAGGTGGGGATGCTTCATTAGGCTCCTTATCTCAGGAATTTGTCTCCCCACTTCCCCCTGCAGCACTTAGGTGTCACAGCGGTCTGCTGCTTACAGAGATCCAGACACAATGCAGCAATACTGGAATAGAAGCTTCATGATGAAGAAACTAGACCTGTTAGTCTGACTGTGTGACTGATATTGTCAGTATTTTGCTGGTGTTGGAATATTGCAGTGTGATCAGATTTCACCAATTTGTTCATAGAAGATCTGGCTGCCAGTGCTAAACCCTTTCTGTGTACATGCTTCAAATGAGAAGGCTTCATTTGAAAGCTGAAGGCTTTCAGAAGCTGAAGGCTTCATTTGAAAGCAGGATTTTTACTTGCATATAAAGTTGTGCTCTGAACAGCCTCACACTTAACCAAGAAGGATGTTTAGGGTCTGGAGTTTAGGTCTGGAGTTTTGTGTGAGCCTCAGGCTTGGTGCAGCATTGTTTACTCAGACAATTGTCACCAGTGCCAGCAGTCCTTATTACACAACTTTGCAGTCTGCTGCCTCCTCGGTCCTCTCTCAGCATCAGGACATACTCTGCAGAAAGCAACCTCAGCATGCCCTGAAAGGAGATGGAAATGTAGTTCAGCAGTGGAGTCTTCACTGCTGTTGTGCAATATGCATGTAAAATCATCTCCTTATGCCTGTTGTTTACTGTGTAACAGAAATTGAGGAATTTTCAGTTTAAGAAGAAAAAGTTTAGCTGACCCAATTTCTTGGGATGGAGTATAAAAGGGATGTAGAGAAACAAGTGCTTAGGGGGCATGAGTGGACTTTTATTAAAGAACAGTGGAAAACAAGAAAGACTCACCATGATGCTCAGGAAAAGCTTGTAATTTCTAAGATATTATTTTTATGACAATTGTGTCTGTACAAAATAGCACCCAGGTAAATATAACAAACAAAATAAGTTAGACTTGTATGGGTTGGGTGATTTGTTGTTGTTGTGGTTTTTGTTTTTTTGGTTGTTTTTTTTTCTTTCAGGTGCATAAGATTCCTGAAGGCAGTTTTAACTTGCATAGGCTTCAAAGGATTGTAATATATGATATATGCAAAATAAGAAGAAATTCTTGTTTGTTCTCTTGCTTTCTTTATGGATAAATGTCTGTGTGCCAGGCAGCAGACAGATCTAAAGTGCAGAACTATTTAGGTATGCAAGAGGGAATGGTGTTCAATTAATGGTGTTTAAATAATTTGATGCTACTGTTCTTTAATTAGAGTAAATTAATGTAATGAATGTAGGCAGTACCTTTTGAGCCCATTAGCTTTATTGCTTCCTTGAAGGTATGAAAAAATTTGAAGGCAGCATCAGAAAAAGTATGAACTAAAATCCAAAATGCTTATATTTTCACTGGGATCATTAGAATTTCTCCTTGGATTTTAAAGCATTTTTTCATTGTCTACTGTGAAGAGGTTTTTCATACAAGCCAAAAAACCTGGTTGAGAATGTTGTGCAATATTAACCATTTCAGGAGGCTCTGTGTAGGAGACCCATTGAGTAAACTACAGAAATAGCAACAAAATCTATAAGTCTGGTAGGAAAATAAGATTCTGCTATCACTTTTCCGTGTGTATTAGGCATCAGAACTGAAAATCAGGGAAAGCAGTCCTTCTAATCTTCAGTTGTATTTTATGTCTTTTCTCTCCTGCTCGTCTCTGTTACTACTTTACACAGTTAAATGCAGTTTTGTGTAGTAATGCTGCAGCAGCTCTAGTGATCATTCATCCTGAGCCTGGTGTGATCCTGTGCTTCTCACACTTTATGACTCAGCCATGTCTGAGCAGGGAATTGTATTTTCCTGGGCTCGTGAGTGTGTGGGTAAATCTGGCCATCCCTGTCCAACCTCCCCATCTCCACGAGCTGTGATCTCCATGAGAGCAGCACGGCTTCCCAGCCAGATATGATTCCCAGCTCTGCTCTGCAGGGATGCTGCCCATGCCAGGGTTGAGCTCTCTTGACTTTTTGCCCAGATGACAGAGCTGCCCTGCGAGCCTGGCCAGGGTTGTGGCCATCCCCCCATGCAGGGAGCAGTGCAGCCTTCCCCGGCAGAGATGCCACTGCCAGCGGGCAGCTGCATCTCAGCAGGGTATTTTTGGAAGTCTCTGAACTTTACAGTTAAAGATGTGCCAGAAGTATTTAGGAAAAGTTCAGGAGACGTGGAGCACTTCAGTGCTTGCTTACTAACCCTCTGGCCTGACAGTGTTAATAAAACTTAGTTTGACAATCCTCAACTCAATTTAAGAGGATAAAGCTTTCAGCTGCAGGTTAGTTTTTTCAGTTTCCTTATGGGCTGCAACATGCTCCCTAGAAACTCTCATCATTTCTAAAAATTATTAAAATATGTTTTCAGGTTACTAATAAAGAAAAGCTTTTAAGAATGTGATTATTTCAGGAACTGATCCTGGAAAAATGTGGGCTGAGAAAGTTTTAGCACCACCAGTGCTGCAGTGGCAAGCTCTGATCAGCAGCAGAGGGAGATGGAGGTTGGAGAAGAAGACTGGGGAGTGATGGCAGGAGGAAAACAGAAGTGGACTCTGCTTCAGAATGAGCAGACCCGTCAAGAAAGTACTGGGCTGAATTAAAGTGGGAAAGAACTATTTTGTTTTATTTCTGTCCCCTAGAAAAGCAGTAATGAAAAGCTTTGGTTATTCTGTCATGCAGTCTAATTTAGTTAACCTCAGTAGGCCATTTACCAGCTTCAATGGAAGGAAGAACTGTTAAATCATGTTTAAAATGAATAAAAATTTCCTGTTGCATCAAGAGTTCCACCTTTTCTTTCTGTAATGCTTCTAAGTATTTCCCACAAGGGACTCATTGGCTTGTCAGGGGATTTTGCATTCATGTAACAGTCCAGAAACATAATTGTCTCATGGTTTGTTATTACAGCAGTATTTTGAAGGGATTTGTGGGGAGGGCAGGATTTTGAGGAACAGCACAGTGCCTGCTGTCTTCTCACAATAGGGTTTTGCCTCCCCTCTGTGACCACCCACCCTCCTCCTATGCATGTTTAGGGTTACCTGTGAAGGGCTTTGGGTGTGCTGCTCTTCTACTGTGCCTCTTCCTGCTCTGCACTTCTTTTATGAGTGCCTCAGCTGGAATATATTTGAAATATCGAACTTTGCCACTTAATATAATTTGTAAGTCCAAACCAAAAGTTTCAATAAATGTGACTTTTTATACTGCTAAACATAGAATTTTAGTACACTAAGTACTGATCTAATTCACGTGTGGAAGAATTTTGTGTGGGGAAAAGACGGAATCTCATTTGAAAAATAATTTCCATTATATTCTACTCTTGTAGCTATTTTGGGGTTGACGCAGCACAGACTGTTGGTGTGAGCTAAACCAGCTTTCTTTGTGTTCTAACATAAAGCCCATTAGGCATTTCACAGGAAGACTCTTCTAGATTGCATGGCTGTCCAGCTGTCTGGCCAGGCTCTGTACAACAGGTGTTTGGTTATGATCTCAGTTACATATATACCAATAGTGTCTGGTGCTGCCTTTCAATACTTTGTTTTACCTCAGAATCTAATATTTTCAACATGATATCACTATTGATTCAGTGATCATGAATTGGATTGCCTGTCCATAATAAACACAGTGGAAGACCCAATTCTGAAGCTCCTTTGGTTTTAAAAAATGAGGCAGTTACTAAGACTGAATTATTATTCTTATTTTAATAATTAAAATCAATAATTTAAAAAATTGCAAAGACTAACACCTACTTTTTTCCATCCTTTTCCTTCTAGCCATCAACATGTTTTACCCAGCAGGTCTAACAAACAGCCATATGCTCTCTAGTCTCAAGGGAGCTAGTTCCAGCTTGAAAATCAATATGTCACTACCAGGCTGTGGTAATAGATGCTTACAGCAGCAGGTTTATAGAAGCTAATGGTACTCTGTGCAACAGCAGCTCATTTAGATGAAAGGGTTGCCTAGTCTCATTCAAATGTTTGGGGCAGCAAAAGATGAATGTCTGAAAAAGCTGATCAAAATGGTAATTTGTTCACTGATGAGCAGCCTGGCAATAGTTGCTACACTGGAGATCCTACCAAGGAATGTAGTGTAGTACACTAGTCCATGAGGTTATTTCTGCACAATGTTTTCATATTTGTAAAAACTGTCACTATCCTGTCAGCTGGAATGAATGATATAGTTTAAACTGTTTGGGGGTTTTTTTCATGCATGAACTTCAACCCCTCTGGATTTGGATAAACTGGAAGAAATCTGCATTTTGAATGGTGACCAGCAAAATATCCAGAATTCCAGACTTTATCTTGTAGTATGTAGCCTATTTTATGAAACCTACTTCTCATTTCCATCAATACCTTTTCAAGATAAGTTGCCTCTCTAGGTTTGCTTCCATCTAGTACAGGAAATCTTGAGGGAGTCCTTTCCACCCCTTTTCTATTATTTAGGATAAAATGACTTGTCTGAATAATTCACATCCACAACATTGCTCGAGTTCAGCTCTAGAACTGGGTGAAATTTTGTGCAGGGGAAAGGAAAGTAACTCCTAATTGTGTTTGTTTAATTTTTACATGCATGGTTTGTGGGGGCGTATTTAAAAAGAGTTGCAACACATAAGGCTGTGTATATCGTAATCTCATGTACAGACATGGTGTTCCTAGCTTAAATAAGTAGTTAAAAAGAGCTATTTAGCAACCCTTTGTAACTTGTAGGAGCAAGAACTTTTCTTGTTGAGCCTTTAAAATCTAACTAAGCTGTATTTTCATGATGTAGGGTTAACCCTTTATTTATTTATTTCAAACTCTTCCAGCAGCTGGAAGAGTTATAGAATATATGTAAAATATATTTTACATATATTTATAAGTGAAGTTTCATCAAAAGGACATGTGGCCTCTTGTTTACAAATTTACAAATTTACAGTGTGCATCAAAGGAGATTATAAATACACTGAAAATTTCCTCTAGCAAGAAACAAAACCACCAGATTATGTGTGCACTATGCATGTTTATAGCCTACTTCAAAGATTTTAGTTACCTTAGCTCTGAGCCGTGGAATCTCTCTTGCAATGTATGAGTAGGTCAAGAACTCCTACAGACATACAGACATCAGCCTGGCAGACTAAACCCGATGCAACAATTCAGTGTACACATTAGCATGTTTCCTTTTGTCTGAACAGTGGTCTGAAGACCTTGAAAATACAGAGAAAACCTCACTTTTGGCATCTTTCTAAAAATCTGATTCACTGTCTCTTAAAGTCAGTTGAAAGATTCCCATGACCTAAACAGAACTGTGGAGTCTCTTTCCTCAGAGGGAGCCTGTCTGCATTCTCTGATAGGATCCCAGGTTGGATAAAAAGTGAAAAACTGACAAACTGTATTATGAAATACCAGAAAGCATAAGAGCTTGTGAAATGTGAAGCCTTTCCATTTATCAGGTCAGCTATTCACAGAGCTCCCTCTTCACATCAGCCTGGAAATAGAACTCATGGGTGAGCATGGGTGAGAATCAGACTCATTACAAAAGTCTTCAAAAAAACCTAACCATGTGAAGAGAACATTACTGAAGGATCAAGTCAATCACTAAAAGACTAGAAAATAGCCAGCCTAAATTTAACTCAGCTGCTTTGTGATCATGTATTGTGAAATTACCATTCCAGTTTTTTGTAGGCCTTTATCTGTAGAATTTATGAAGGCCTGAGAAAGTGCAAAGTGGAAGAAAAACATTTCAACTCAGTGTTTCTGAGGAAGTTGGGTCTTCTCCTTACCTGTTCCACAGTTTTCATTGACAATTCTAGAGCAGTCAATTAATTAGTGGTTTTAGATTGTCAGAAAGTGCTATTAGGAGGGCTGAGATTTCTGTTTGACTGTGTAGTGCCAAACACTTAAACTTTCCATTTTCCATCTATAAGTTATTAGACATGCTATAGTAGTAATTTAGTTAAGATTTCTAAAGACACTCAGATGCTAATTTGAGCAGCACTGAGAAACCCTATCAGATTAAGAATATTCTTTTCAGGAGAGGTCAGATGATTCCTAGAACTGAGAAATGAAGATGGAGAAAAAGAAAAAATTGCTTCAAGGGTATTCAATGCACCAAAGGAGCTAATTGGAGTACTAAGGAAAAATGTGCTGATATAAATATAGAAACATGTCACAATTCATGGTATTATAATTCACAATTACACAGGGGTCAAATTAGATTTTATTCAGGCAGTTTGCATCTCCTGAGTGCTTAAATTTGCAGCATTAGTTTTCTTTCAATGTAAAGCTGAATGAATTAATAAAAAACTTAACAACAGTGTTTTGAAAGCATTCTGAGTGCTTCCTTCCTCTTCTGCTGAAATTCTACAATCATAAAAATCATAAACCATATATGATTTTTGAGGTCATTCAGTCCTCTTCCACTGAAGTGGCAGTGGCACTGAGATAACCATTGTTGGCGAAACCCAGAGGAGAAATCATTTTTATCCATAGTGCAGCCTCCCTTTTGGTGTTACACGTTGTATTTGCTGGGTGTTCCCTCCATATCCTGCCTGGCCTCATATTAAAAGGTAAGGTAGAAGGTATAAGATAATTTACTGTATGCCTGATTCTGAATTGTGCAAGTAATGCAAAGATTTTTTTTTATTCTGCAGGTCTTGGAATGAGTAAGAAATTTAGGTGAAAAGTACAAATATATGTATATATTCTGTAGCTGACTGAAAAGGGAGTAAATAAACATACTGCAGTTACAAGTTTAAAGTTTAGTGTGGAGGAAGAGAGAAACAGTGTTCATAATTCAAGAAGAACAAGTTAAAGGATATTTATCCAAGCTAGATAATTTCAAATGTGTGGCTGATTATCCTAGACAAATTAAGGGAAGTGTAAGTTCCTCAGTTCCAAGGCTATGGTTGTAATAACAAATACAACTTTCTAGGAGCTTTCCTGGGTATTGATGCCACGGGGCATGAAAATAGCCCAGGTCTTCACTAAAAATTACCTTTGTCTTCAAAACAGGGAATCTGCATCCAAACCATTTAGTAGTAATCATACATCCTGGAAATTTCCATCCTTAACCTGGCCTCAGCATTTTGGTTGGGAAAGTGCTACCGAGCAAAGGCAGGTCCCTGTTATCACTGTTCAACACTATAGACTTCTGTCTTCAGTGTTACTCACATAATAGGGACTTTCTCTGACTTGCTAAGTGCAGCATTAGTGATTCTTTTCAAGAGCCCTTCAAGGATGATAGTGTCCAAGTGGGTCAGAGCATGGTGGATCAGCAAATATGAGGCTGCTTTTTGCAAAGAGGTAAACAGAGG